>CAUYPK010009892.1:0-79647 GCA_963574355.1 Loris lydekkerianus
TCAGCAAGGCCCGGCCTGAAACTGCCTCTACCTAGATACAGCCAATGTGGTACCATGCCACTGGCCCGACCCTGTCACTCACCTCTTCCCCCGCCTTCTTTCCCTGCCCCTTCTCCACAATAAAAAAATAAATTCAAAAAAGAAAAAAAAAGAAAAAAAGAAAAAAAAATAAATAAATAAAGATAATTGTTGGTTCATAAAAAAAAAAAAAAAAAAAAAAAAAATGTATAACCCTGGGCAGTGCCTGTGGCTCAGTAAGTAGGGCGCCGGCCCGATATACTGAGGGTGGCGGGTTCAAGCCTGGCTGGCCAAACTGCAACAAAAAAATAGCCAGGCGTTGTGGTGGCACCTATAGTCCTAGCTACTCAGAAGACTGAAGCAAGAGAATCGCCTAAACCTAAAAGCTGGAGGTTGCTATGAGCTGTTACGCCACAGCACTCTACCGTGGGTGATAAAGTGAGATTCTGTCTCTTAAAAAAAAAAAGTATAACCCTGCTTTAATAAACAAATGTACATCAAATTTATATTTATTTGCATGTTATGGAGAAAGAAACAGAAGCATACACAACAGGCCATAATCACTGGTTGGGTGCAGATTATTCATTTTTGTATTGTTTCACTTAATAATTTATTATTTTATAAACATACACAATGTACAAAGGTAAGGAAATTTTAAAACGAGAAAAATACACACAAACAACAAAGCTCTGGCCATCAGCAATTAGAGCAGCTTTATTTACCTAATGCAGACAAAGAGGCTGGAGATTCTTTAGGGAGTTAAAGGCACTGGCAGTGGAAAAAAATCATGAGATCATTTCCCTGAAGCTGTCTCAGGAGAAGTCACTGAAACCCAAAGAAAATCTAACTGGTAATTAATACATAAGGCCCTCTGAGCCCCTTAGGGACAGGAATGAAACACCAACTGAATTAGCCCATCAGCCCATGAAGATACTGGTAAAGATGTGTGAGTTATGCTTCTCCCATCCAACTCAACACAGAAGTACCTCATTCCTATCTTGTAGGCACAAACCTGATGTTGACTGGGCACCCGTCATATGCCTAGCCCAGTACGTGTCCTTTATGCTTTCCATGTATAACCCTGAAATGTGGCAGTCAAATCACACATTAGTTTTGAGGGAGGACTTCTCTTTGATAACCTGCTCCTCCTATCCCACCCTTTAAGCCTTTAAATCTGAGAGGTATAATCCACAGCTCATTTCTCCTCTTCCATTCTGACACCACTGATAACTGAATTCCTCAGAGGTAGAATGTTTCTCCAGGGCCAGAGGCCTCCACAGTGTTACAGCAGCTAAAGCATTACTTCCTCCCCCACTGAGGCATGATCTGATTTAGAGCAACCCTTCTGATCTCAGACCCAGGCAGCCAGCTTGGCTCAGGGTCATTCTTTCCCAGAATATCCATAGGTCAAGGGATCTCTATTCCCATCCTGATTTTCCTTAAAAGCTGGTCCCTGCATTTATCAACCAAACTTCTAGAAAGGAGGAAATAATTGTTCCCAAGGCTACCTTGGGATCCAGTGGTATTATCTACTACTTAAATCTTGTTGTTGACTTTGTTCTATAATATAGCAGGACCCAGAATAAAACACTGTTTAAATATATTGGCTGTCACATCTGGATATATCTGAATCCTGATGTATTAATCTAAATTTAACAATATTAACTTCCACCAGTTTCAGAAGTATGTTCTCTGGTTGCTCTTAATCCAAATAGGCATTTCAAGAAAAAGTGAAGAACATAGTTTATATGTAATACCTCATATGTCTGTCATGATAAAGTGCTTTCAGAAGTAATATTTCCAGGGCAGCACCTGTGGCTCAAAGGGGTAAGGCGCTGGCTGCATATGCCGGAGGTGGTGGGTTCAAACCCAGCCCCAGCCCCAGCCCCAGCCAAAAACTGAAAAACAAAACAAACAAATAAAAAAAGAAACCAGAAGTAACATTTCCAGCTACAAACCACCTCAAGCTGGGAGTACTTATTTCCTAATGAAAAAAAATTCCCTTTCACTATAGACAATAGGGCTACTTAAAAGAAGTCAAAGGCCTAGGCCATAGATTTCCATACACCGCCAAATCTATGTTTGGGTTGGATGAATTGAATGGAATAGAAAGTCTAACAAAATGTTTAAGAGGTAAAAATAATTATATTTAGGAACAAAGTATAGTGCTTTTATTAGAGTTGAAAATTAGTGCTGTCAGTAACCTTTAGGGAAAAAAAAACATGTCCTTCCCTTTTAGTATTTTAAACATATAAATGACTTCATTACTCTTAATTCTATCATAAAGTCCTAAATTTTCCTTTAGATTAATAAATACAAAGGGAAAATTACATCTCTGTCTTCTGAGCATTATATTACAAGGACTGCAGCTATGGAAACTAAAACACTATGCTAAAAATCTTCCCAGATATCTTTTTCCTAAATGCTATCAAGAACCCAAAAACTAATCTCCGAGCAGTGACTAAAGGTTATTATATTTTGGATAGCCCTGAATCTACACTCACATTCCAAATCTAGCACTCCAAAACAAAACACAAACAAAAACTGTCTCATAGGGTGGCGCCTGTGGCTCAAAGGGGTATGGCACCAGTCCCATATGCCGGAGGTGGCGGGTTCAAGCCCAGCCCTGGCCAAAAACTCAAAAAACAAAAACAAAAAAACTGTCTCATAGAAAAATTGGCTGTATGCTATGGTGGATACCTGTAGTTAGTCCCAGCTACTTGGAGGCTGAGTCAAGAAGATGGCTTGAACCCCAGAGACAGACTGAGGTTGCTGTGAGCTATGATGATGCCACACACTCTACTCAGGGTGACAGAGTGAGACTCTGTCTAAAAAATAAAATAATTAAATAAAAACTCTATCTCATATCCTCAGTAAGCTGTCCTCAAAAGGACATCAATCTGATGTGTTTAATAATTAACATCTGACATTCTAAAGCAAATGCCAATTTCCAAGGAGCAAATGCTACTAATTTTAGCTCAATTTTTATGCATTCTTTCTTCTACATCTGAAGTGTTTGTTATTTCCTAAAGGATATAATTTGCTCTCCTTTTGCTTGTTCATATACGAATTTACATTAGGAAACAACCACAGATCCTTAACTTTCTATGTCTCCTGCCCTACCTCATCTCTCTCATTTACTCCATATCCTTTAAAACAACACTATGCTGGGCAGCACCTGTAGCTCCATGTGTAGGGCACTGGCCCCATATACTGAGGGTGGCGGGTTCAAACCCAGTCCTGGCCAAACGACAGCAACAACACTATGCTTTATAATTCACCAAATACTTCCCTCCCACTGATCCAACAAACGTTCATGCAGTACCTATCATGTGGAGGTTTGATGGCTACTCTAGTTCCATTCTCAAGCTTTTCCTTCAGTTATTTATTTTTATAACCCTGAAAGGGTTCCCGTTTTTATAGGTGGGCTAGTAAGTTCAGAGTTTAAGTGACTTTCTCACAGTCATATACCCTGTAAGGCCAGAACTGGAAGCCAAGATTCCTGCCTAATACTGTATGCTATGACAGCTGACTATTTGAAATTAATTCTGCTTGACACTACTTTAATTGTTTTCACTCTTAAATTATCTCTTTATTCATGTTATTTCCTGTCTTATAAGGCAGAAATTTTTTTTCTTTTATTTCTTCCTGGTTTTAAGCATACAGACAGCAGTCTGATAGTGACTACTATTAAAAAACAAAACCTACCATCACATAGATTACTCATACAGCATGCTGAAAGGCTCTTCCCACTTTTTCAAGCTGGGCTGATGCTCAGGCCATATGCAACCTAGCTATACATGTTAACATACATATACACAGTTGGAAAATAACCTCTACTGAGCTGCCTAAGAAGCATCCCTCTCTCCAACCCTCTTTGTACCAATACATCTCTCTAATTAGTGTCAACAGCTGACACAGCACAGTCCTCCTCTAAAGCTACAGTCAGCTACTGCACCAACTGGTCAGTGCCTGATAAAGCATCAGTGCTTTGTCAGTTGATAGGTATTTGTTACTAACTCCTCTGTGCTTTCAGAGATGATCCTAGGGTGTAGGATCATTGTTGACTCAGCCTAGGCTAAGTATCTGTAGTATTAAAACCTGTCTTTGGAGGGTTGCAGGTGGGTGAAAGATCAAAAACTATCTATCAGGTACAATATGTACTATTCAGGTGATAGGTATTCTAATAAAAGCCCTGACAAAAAACCACTTGTACCTACTAAATCTACTGAAAAAAAAAAAAATTTTTTTTTTTTGAGACAGAGCCTCAAGCTGTCGCCCTGGGTAGAGTGCTGTGGCATCACAGCTCACAGCAACCTCCAATTCCTGGGCTTAAGTGATTCTCCTGCCTCCGGCTCCCAAGTAGCTGGGACTACAGGTGCCTGTCACAACGCCCAGCTATTTTTTGGTTGGCTTTATGTAATAGCACTGGCTTGTTGCCTACTGACATAATTAGAGGATACAAGGAAAACCGTTACCTTACTGCTAAAATTTTATTAATACATCTCAGTGTGAATACCTGATTTACTCCTTTCCAATAAAATAGTTACCTGAAAGGGTGGTTCTTCAGGAAAGGGGATGGAGGGAAAAGATGGATCCAGAGCATAGAGAAGTACTGGACCTAGTATGGGGTACTAAGACCAACGAAGTAAAAGGCAGATTGAGGAAGTTCCGTTTAATTCCTTTGGCTTATGATGAAACTTCAACTCTTTTTTTTTTTTTTAGAGACAGTCTCATTTTGTGGCCCTCAGTAGAGTGCTGTGGCATCACAGTTCACAGCAACCTCCAGCTCTTGGGCTTGGGCGATTCTCTTACCTCAGCCTCCTGAGTAGCTGGGACTACAGAAACATGAACTCTTAATATTATTCTTAAACCAAATAAATCTCTTTCAATAGATATGAAGGACAGAATAAAAACAAAAAAGCTCATCTAAGTCTATTAATAAATGGGCTAATTACTAAAACTTAGGAGTGAAGTGGCATAAATCTTTAAAAATTTTGTTTGAATAAGACTATTTTAATAACAATTAAACTTAATGTGAAATAGAATATCTCTGAAAGAAGTTATAGCATCACAGTATTTCTAGAAAAGGAAGCAATAAAGGTGTCCATCTGTAAGTGAATGTTAACACTATGAAATCAGGGTGGCACCTGTGGTTCAGTGGATAGGGCACTGGCCGCAAAGACCAACAGTGGTGGGTTTGAACCCGGCTCCGGCCAGCTAAAAACAGCAGTGACAACTCCAACAAAAAATAGCCGGGCGTTGTGGTGGGTGCCTGTAGTCCCAGCTACTCAGGAGGCTGAGGCAAGAGAATCGTTTAAGCCCAAGAGTTGGAGGTTGCTGTGAACTGTGATGCTATGGCACTCTACCAAAAGGTGACAAAGTGAGACTGTCTAAACAAAAACAAACAAACAAACAAAAAAAACCCCAAAGGGCAGCGCCTGTGGATCAAAGGAGTAGTGTGCCGGGAGAGGTGGTGGGTTCAAACCCAGCCCTGGCCAAAAACTGCAAACAAACAAACAACAACAACAACAAAAAAAACTATGAAATCAACCCACATTAAATACCAAAAGAGAAAAAAGAGTCAAAATGCAGCATTACTTTATACATATATATATGTATATACGTATATACATATATATATGCATATGTATAAAATTTTGGCTGAATACAAGGAACTTTATTGATGTTACATGACAAGGTGGGGGCTCCCCTCCCAGTTCTTCAGGGGGTCTGGTGTAGAAACTGTGCCAAGGGGAGATTCTCAGTGAGGTGAGGTAAGGGACTGAGTAGGCAGGGGCACCCCAGCAGCTGAGGGTCTCTCTCTTCCTCTCGTGCTCTGGCTGGGGCTGGTGGTCTGCAGGCTCTTACCCCTTGGAGGCCATGTGGGCCATAAGGTCCACCACCCTGTTGCTGTAGCCAAATTCATCATCATACCAGGGAATAAGTTTGACAAAGTGGTTGAGAGCAATGCCAGCCCCAGCAAAAAAGGTGGAAGAATGGGTGTCACTGTTGGAATCGGAGATGACCCGGTGCTCGGTATAGCCCAGGGGGCCTTGAGGGGGCCCTCCGATGCCTGCCTGACTACACCAGTTGAGGCAGGGATGATATTCTGGAAAGCCAGTGACCAACACACCACAACTTCGTAGAGAAGCCATCCAGTCTTCTGGGTGGTAGTGATGGCATGTACTGTGGTCATGAGTCCCTCCACGATGCCAAAGTTGTCATGGATGACCTTGGCCAAGGGGGCTAAGCAGTTGGTGTTGCAGGAGGCATTGCTGACAATGCTGAGGCATTTTTTGTACTTCTCATGGTTCACACCCATCACAAACATGGGGGCATCAGCTGAAGGGCAGAGATGATGACCCTTTCGGCACTCACCTGTAGGTGAGCTCCAGCCTTCTCCATTGTGGTGAAGACACCAGTGGACTTCACAATGGGTCAGCGCCTGCCTTGCCCCATTTGATTTTGGTGGAATCTCGCTCTTGGAAGATGGTTATGGGATTTCCATTAATGACAAGCAAGCTTCCTGTTCCATGGGAATGGAAAGCTTAACTGTGCCGTGTAATCTGCCATGCGTGGAATCATACTGGAACATGTAGGCCATGTAGTTGAGGTCAATGAAGGGGTCACTGATGGCGACAATATCCAGTTTGCCAGAGTTAAAAGCAGCCCTGGTGACCAGGCACCCAATACGACCAGAGCCATTTATTCCGACCTTCACTTTCACCATGGTGTCATGGGGATGCAGCTGATGCTGCACTAGAAGTGGCTGTTTGACAAATGGGAGGACCAGGGAGCCCAGATATTTTTTTTTAAGTTTGAAGTTATAGTTAAACTTTTATATAACGTGAACGTTGACCTGACATGTTTAAGTTAATAGCAAAAATTCTTAAGAGTTTGTATAAGATGATGTGCACCCTAATCCCACCCACCAAGGTCAAGACACTGAAACTGAAAATGATTGTTTCTTCATTTTACAGTTTTATTCTTGATTTCCTTTTAAAAAGATAAGAAAATTGTGGAGCTGACTCATACCTACAAATTAAGTACCACAATGACATAACAAAAGTAAATAGTGCCATAGTTACATAACAACACAAGTATAGCTGTGCATTCATGAGCTGATTGTACTAACCTCTGTAGAATTTTAGGAATGAGCCCATCTGAATATATGGATACCCCCTTACCTTACAAAATAAAAGCAAGCATTTTCTATTTAAAAATTTTTATTTTTCTGTAAAACAAAGACTCTTAGGGGTAAAATAAGAAAAATACACAAATTTCAAAGCATTACTAAGTCATGGAACAAAGAAGAATCTGAGGTAGAAGTCAAGCAATATAATCCACAACATTTTTATGTATTTCCAGCAACTATAACATCTCTCTAGTAAAATCTATTACAAAGAAAATGGTTTTACTAAAAACATTTCTCTTAGTAGTAACCATAAGGAGGCCCCTGGTTGTAACCATACTGTCCATACTGGTGGGGATAGTAAGGTTCTTGTCTGTGCGGGGGGTAATTGTTACCCCAGGGTCGTCCATGCCATTGATTGGATCGATTGTCACTTGGCCACCCCCGTCTGCTATCCCCACCTCTAAACTGTCGGTCTTGTAACCTACAATAACAAAACAAAAGGTTTTTAAACTTTACTTGTTAAAAAAAAAAAACACGACAGTTCTATTCCAGTGCAAATGAGAGTAAAAAAACATTTCGCTATAGAACATTATAGCATGAGTTATTCAAAACTTTCCTAATATTTAATATTACACTGGTTAGTATTTAATATTACACTGATTACACTTCACAGAGAAATAAGCAGACTACAAGAAGCCCAAACCAACAGGATAGTACTAAATTAAACTGGAATCTATTCAATTATGCAAAAGCAGCATGGTATTTATTCCTCTATTATGAATTATTAAATAGAAGTAATTTCCATTTTTATTAACTTCTTTCTAAATTAAAACCAAAACAATATCTTCTTTATGGAATCAGATAGTTTTAGAAGATTCTTAGTTTTAAAGTATATTTGCAAAGAAAATATTGTTCTATAGAAAGAACATTAAAAAGAATCAACATACACACATAATTGAACATCATGTGAAAGAATATACAGTGCTGATGAAGTATTTATCAAGCACTCATTATGTACCAGGCACTGTTACTAGGTATTAGCTATACCATGCTGAAAATACTGGTTACTGGCCTTATGTTCTAGCAGATCAAAACTATCCTCTCCCAGATCAACCATCTGCATTTATTCTTCCAAAGCAATACATACCGATTGCCTCTATTTCTTTGGTTTCCACCAGCTCTGCTATTCCATTCCTCAACAATTGGAGGGGACCCAGGAGGGTGTTTCAGGTATTCCTGGTATTCTTTGTCATCTTTTGTGAATCTACTGGCGAACATCTCTTCAAAATTTGAAACTGCTTCAGAAATGTCAGTCATTCTGAAATTGTGTATAATTTTAAAGTTATTTCTATTAGACATTTAAAAAAAATTAATACAACCTTGCCAGATAATGAAAATCCAAGAAGTAAATAATTTTAAGCAGGATATTCACAGAAGTTTTTGTGTACCTCTCGAACTTAAGACAGATTTTAGACGTTCAATTCAACATATCTTGACTACTATATTGCAGGCCTTGTGCCAACTAGGAACCTGGGATATGAACAGTAGTATACCATGTACTATGCCCACAAAGAGTTCCCAGTTTAGTAGAAGAGATAAATACAGCATAAATACGAAAGGAGAAGAAGAGGATATCAACAAATGAGGCTAGGGAGGTAAGCAGGGGTCAAATTGCAAAAAACTTTGTATTCCAGGGATGGCGAACAAGTTCAACTACGCGCTCGGAGATCGCTCCTCAGAGGTCCCTCCTCAGAAGCAGCATAACAAAATCCAAACTTGGCAAAGAGCCACAGTATACAAAATAATGATAAGAGGCAAAGAGCCGAAATTCATTTTGGCCAGGAGCCGCATGCGGCTTAGTACCAGCAAGGTCTCCACCTTGGCCCTGGGTTGGCTCTGAGGACAGAAGCTCAGTGGCATGGGCCAAGCATCCCGTTGGCCTCTGCCTGTTCAAACAGAGGTGGCTTTGGACAGGACCCACAAGATTGAGCCTAGGCCCTGGGAAGCTCCACTGGTAGAACCTGGGCTGTCTCTCCTAAGAGCCAGCTGCTGTGCCCACCACCAAGTGACCTCACCCACCCACCATGGTCTTCCCAGGGCAAGGCTGGCTGCCAGAGCTCTCCCTGGTGGTGTGGGATGGGTTTTTCAGGTCCTCCAGGTGAGCTGCAAGGAGCAGGCATGCAGGCAGCAGGAAGCTGGGTATGGTGGCTCAGCCTCCATGTCTTGGGCCTAGGAAACTCCACCTGCCAGCTTTAGAAGGGCTGAACAACCAAAGGTGAGCAGAGCTTGCTCCTGACTCAGCCCAAAGCAGCTGGTGGGTCTTGCCTCCCTTTTCTAGGTGGGCATGGGGAGACACAGGGGTAGGCAGGCCTCTGTGACGCTCAGGCTGCTGGACTAAGAGGCCAGGTCTTGTCCCTGAGCCTAGCATCCCATCAGCATTAACTAACCCTGCCGAGTTTGAGCCTGAGTCTGTCCAAGGCACCCTGCCTGGCAAGCCCATCAGTGGTGTACCCTGTGGTCCAGGAATCAAACAGGTCACTGTGCAGGAACCTGCTGGGCCACCGACCACAAGTGGAGAAGGGTTGGGCTGTGGAGCTGGGCATGGCTGGAAGTGTGTCTCACCCCATTTAGGGGCTGACACAGGAACCCAGAGGACTCACGGGAGCCCCCATGCCAGGAGGCTGGCCAGCGACTGCTGAGGGTTCCCCAGGAGCCTCTCGCCTCTTTGTCCTTAGGACAGACTCTGGGTTAGTGAGACACGAGTTGTGATCCCTTGCGGTTAGGACCACAGACTAAAGGAGGTAAGAGGAAGGATCATCAGAGAGGGCACATCCTCTTGTGTCCTTCCCTTTCCTGCTGCCAAAAGAGGTAATGGCCAGAGTTCTAGCAGCAGCCCCCCTGCTCTGTAAGGCGCAGGACCGTGCTGAGGACAGCAGTACACTAACAGTCGTGGAGGTGCCTCTCACCTCCAAATTTGGTTTATGCAGGAAAGAAATAACGCCCGTTGTTCAACCCTCTCTCACGAAGCAACACATACCTTCCACACTTGATCACTCCCCTTCAAGTGCTCCCCAAACCTCACAACCTCCTCTTCTTGGGCACCCTGCCCTAGTCTTGGCCTCTCTACACTCTGCAATGTCCTCTGTCCGTGGTCAGAATAACGTCACTAAGACGTTGATCTGGGCAGGTCATTCCTGCTCAAAACCCTCCACTCTCAGGGCAGCATCCAGCTCTGTGGTAGGCACTGGGCCCTGAGGACCTGCTGCGGCTTGCTGCTCTGGCCTCATGTGCCAAGCCCTGCCTGCCCACCTGACACATAGGACACTTGTTCATGCCTCCAGGCCTCTGCTGCTGCTTCCTCTGTGGTAATATCCACCCACACAGCACAGCTTGTGCAAGGCCAGCTCAACGCCTCCTGTCCAGACTGCCACAGCCTGTTCATGCCCATCTTAACCAGATGAATGAAAGCTTTCCCCAAACACTTACCTCTTACCTTGATTCCAAACCAAATGCATATCCACTGCTGGGATGCCAGAGACTCTGGGGGTAACTAGGCAGGTTGTACCCAGAAACTAGGGCGGGGCTAAACCCATGGGGTTGCATGACTGTGCCAGGCTAGTCTTACCTTTGCTGGGGGCTTCGCCCCCTCCCAGCTGCGTGTGTCCATGGACAGGGGAACCTGGTAGATGTCATGCCCTATCCCAGCAGAAGGTGGCACTTGGTATATGTCCTGGGCAGGACTTCCAGGCCCTGGTGGCACCTGGTAAAGGTCTGTGGCTGGGCTGGGAAATGGGTGATGGGGCGTCTGCTTTGAAAACGTGGACGTCTGCTTGGCTGGGGGTGACTGGAACTGAGGGCTGGACCCAGGGGCTTGGTAGAGGCCTTGCTGAGCCTTGCTGGGGGTGGGCACCAGGTAGACGCTGTCGGGCTGGGGCTGGTAGGCAGCAGGAAGCATGGGCGTGTACTGGGAGGCTGGGGGCACTGCAGCGTGGAGGCCCTGTGGGTGGCCGGGCTGGGGCTGGGCTGGTGTGGCGGGCGGACCTGGACCAGGCCCTGCTGGCTTCTTGTCATACATGCCCACCAGGATCTTGAGGCGATTCCCGGGCACAATGCCTTGGCGCCCGTGCAGCGAGCAGAGCCACCAGCCGTCTAGGCCCTGCGTGTCCCGCTCCAGCACTGTCATGATGTCGCCCTTTCGGAAGGAGAGCTCATCTGGGGATTCAGCCACATTGTCATAGAGAGCTTTGGCCAGTACGTTCTGGGAAGAGAGGACACAGGCAGGCGTTAGGGCAGGAGGACACGCACAGAGCGTCTATGGGCTCCCCGGGATCCACCCCCTCTAGGACATGGCAGCATCTAGTTTTGGCACTGGGAAAGAGGCTCAGTCAGAGATCACGGCGTCTCTGTCCCCACTGTCCTTGCCCCATTCCCACAGTAAGGCCCAGATCCCAGCTGCAGCCGCCATCACTACAGGGATGGCATTCAAGGCACTCCTAACGGCCGGGCGTGGGGGCCCACGCCTGTAATCCCAGCAATCTGGGAGACCAAGGCGGTTGGACTGCTTGAGCTCATGAGTTCAAGAGAAATCTGAGTAAAAGCGAGACACCGCTGCTAAAAAATAGGTGGATGTTGTGGTGGGCGCCTGTAGTCCCAGCCACTTGGGAGGCTGAGGCAAGAGAATCGCTACAGCCCAAGAGTTTGAGGTCCACGGCACTCTACCGAGGGCAACAAAGTAAGACCCCGTCTCAAAGGTTAAAAAAAAAAAAACAAACACTCCTAACCACGACCATGCCACACCACCTCTGAGACTAGTGGCAGGGAGAGCAGGAGAATGACAAGAATGGTCAAAAGGTCAAAAAGAAACAGCCAACTGATTCTCTCATGAGATGCAAGAAAATAATTTGAGACTTGGCACCCATAGTTCAGTGAGTAGGGCGCCAGCCATATACACCCAGGCTGGCGGGTCAGAGCCTGGCCTGGGTCTGCTAAAACAACAATGACAAATGCCACCAAAAAGCAGTCGGGCGTTGAGGTGGGCACCTGTAGTCCCACCTACTTGGGAGGCTGAGGCAAGAGAATCATTTAAGCCCAAGAGTTTGAAGTTGCTGTGAGCTGAAATGCCACAGCACTCTACCCAGGGTGACATAATGAGACTCTGCCTCAAAAACAATGAAGACAAAAATGACAAAATAAAAATACTAAAAAACAAAGATGGAAAGAATTTCCTTAACTTAATAAAGTTCACCTAGGGCGGTACCTGTGGCTCAGTGGGTAGGGCACCAGCTCCATATACTGAGGGTGGTGGGTTCAAATCTGGCCCCAGCCAAATTGCAACAAAAAAATAGCCAGGCATTGTGGTGGGCACCTGTAGTCTCTACTCAGGAGGCTGAGGCAAAAGAATCGCCTAAGCCCAGGATTTGGAGGTTGCTGTGAGCTGTGATGCTACAGCACTCTACTGAGGGCAATAAAATAAGACTCTGTCCCTAAAAAAAAAAAGTCTACCTACCAAAACTCTACTCTACCAAAGTATCTATAATCAAGGAAGAAACTTCAAATAAACACCTTCCCTGAGGCTGAGGAGAAAACAAGATGGATGCTCCCTGCTCCTGGTCCTGCTGTGTCAGCAAATCCTCCAGGACAGGGGCTTCTGCTCCACCAAGTGCAGGAACTGAGCAGCCTGGGCGGAGCCTGGAGGAGGCCGTGGGAGTAGAGAGAGGAGGACCACAGGGCAGGCCCAGAGCCTCACTGGGGATGTGGCCAGGGCAGGGAGGCCCTGCAGTTTCTGTCCATGTGCATGAAGTCCTCACCCTGCAGCTGCTGCTGCTCCCCTTGTCCAGGTGCCAGGCTCAGGCTGAGTCCAAAGACATCACAGAGGGCCCCCAGCTACAGGGTGATGGTGAGTCCCAGCAGAGGACAGGCACAAGGTGGTGCCCACATGAGACAAGGCTGGGCTTTATAGCCCCTACCTGGGCAGTGGAGGGCTGTCTGTGTTCAGCAGGGGTTCCAGACTGCACACATAGGGAAGCCCAGGTCTGCTGGGCTGGTGATGGCCCCCTGGGGTGCAGCCATCCCCCAGCCTGACCTCAGCTCTGGACTGCCCAGCAAGGTCCCTCCTAGAGTATCCTGGGGTCTTAAGACTCATAGCCTGGTCTAGACTGACTCAAAGGAGGACCCAGGTTTTGGCCTGAGTCCCATATCTAGACTCCATCTCCAAGGAGTCAAATGAGATTCCAAGAGGAAGGAAGGGTACAACCCTTGGGCAGAAACCAGAAGTTACAGCCTAGACCCTGGGGCAGAGAAGAGTGGGGTGAGGCCCCACCCAGGCCCTGGGGCCCATTCTCTTCCTTTTGCACCAGTGGCTAGGGCTGGAAAGTGTGTGTCTGAGCTCCATCTTCTGACCCACCACACAGTGTGGGAAAAGGATGCTGGCACTTGGGGAGAGGCCCAGGAGCAGATGTTCAGACCCAGCCACCCTTCTGCCTAGGAGCATCAGCCAGGAGCTCTACTTCCCCAGAAAGGGCCAGAGGCCAGAGCATTGGGAGCCAAGAGGGGCAAGGCCAAGAGGGGAGAGGCAGCTTGGGGAGGGCAAAGCCCAGAAGGGCTCACCTCAGTACCAAGCTGAACGTCAAGGGCAAAGGGCCACAGAATCACTATAGTTACCATGACACTGTCCACACCATGATTATGGCAGAATTAAAAAGTCAATGAAGCATAAATAATGTCTCAATTAAACATCATATGAAATTCTGAAGAGGGTCAGAATAGCACTAGCACGTTTGAGACAATGGGGGGGTGTACCTTCTCTTCCTGTTTTTCAGAATTTTTCTAGTTGTATTTAACACATATTTCTTGCTTTGGGTTTGGGGGCTGAAAAACTACACATCTTGAAAAAGCAAACAGTGAACTACCTGCTAGGCTCTGAGGCAGGATAGGACAGCTGGTCCACAGCCCAGAGCCCAGAGCCCCACAGGAGAGCCAATGAGGGGTCAGGGGCAGGGGCTGCCTCTTAGCCCACCCAGGCTAACAGCCCCCCGCCCCAGGCTGCCAGGCGAATAGCAAATTTCCCAAATATGGTATGCAGTCTGCCTCCGGGAATCACATCTCATCAGGGGGCGGGACACCAGCCACCCTCCCCCAGTGACCCCACAGAACACAGAGCTGCCCTGCGGGTCCCCCTAGCCCCTGTCCTGGTGACCACAGGAAGTGCCAGCAGAGTGAGTCACAGGAAAATTCCCCTCCAGTCAAGTCAGAAGGGGTAGGGGTGTGGACAGAAGGGACTGCCCCTGTCCCTAAAGGCCCCTCACCTCTCCAGAGGGAAGCCCAGTGAAGGCTGGCAGAGAGGCCCCACCAGACAGGGCCGAGCACTCAGGGGGGCCAGGAGAGAGCAAAGGCAGTTTGGGGAGAGAGCAGTGTCTGCTGAGGGAAAGGAACAGGAGATGTCTGGCCCAGGTGAGCCACACCTCAGGCCTCCCAAGATCGCCAGTCCCCCCTCACAACATAAGCTCACTGAAGGCTCTGGCTTAGCCTGGGGCAGCTGGAGCCAGACTGGAAAGTGCCCTCAGGCTGGGTACGTGGCACCAGCCTTGGCACCAGGAGCTCCCCGCCTGTGTCAGCTGGCATACCCCTACCCAGAGCCCCCAAGGTAGCCCCTCCTGCACCCTGCCTGAGTCCCGGGTGCCCAACAGACGACTCCAGCTGGCCCAGAACCCACCTCTTTGGGCCTCTCTACCTCCTCTGCTGTTCCTCCAGGACACACTTACCCCCTCCTTCTCTCTCGAATCACTAAGCAGCAGCTAAGACCCAGGCCTGGACCCAGCTCTCCCTCTCATGGCTATGTGACCTTGGGCAAGTCCTTTAGGTTCTCTGAGCACAGATTCTCTGCCAAGATGACAGCCTGGCTTCACACGGTTGTTCTTTTGTTTAAACAAAGATTAGCCTTGTTCTAGGCCAGAAGGCACTTGGCAGGCTCTGTGAAGACAGCCTAGCTCGACCAGGCCCCTGTCCGCACAGGGCTTACCATGTAGTGGGGAAAAAGACCATTTGCAAGGACAGGGAAAAAGCGGGGTGCCAAAAATAATGTGGCACAAGGCCTCTGCGTATAGAGTCAGAGGTGGCATCCCCAAGGAGGTGAAGTTTCAGACAACTCATGCCAGGGAAAAGCATGGGGGCAGAGGAAGGGCATGAGCAGGGGAGGTTCTGGAGGGGAGAAGGGGTGGCAGGGACTGGGTCCACTACAGATCCCATGGGATGACGCAACGGTGGCTCAATAACCATCATCTGAACAGCAGCTTCTCGTGGCCAGATGAGCCCAGATGGGGTGAAGCCCACACCCCAAGCACTCCTGCTCTGGACTTAACCCAGGGCCCCCCAGCCACCTCTCCTCTCACTATGCCTCACGCTGAAGGAGAGGCCAGCCTCCCCAAACCTGCTTTCCTGGCCTTCCTCACTGTGGGCACATGACCCATCTGGGCCAGTGAGGAGTTCCTATCCCAAGCTCTGGAGGAACACCTCTCTCTGCCCTTGGAGGGGTGGATAGCCAGAGCACTGCCAGTCCACCCAGATGCTATTGGCCATCTCCTCCAAGGCACAAGAGGCTGCTACCTGACTTGCCCAGAGTCTCTGCAAGGGTTCTCCTGCTTCTGGGAACCTTCTGCTGCATCCTACTTCTCCCTCAAGACACAGTAGGACAGCCCCCCCCTCCAGACAGGCTCCATGACCCTCCCGGGGAACCCACTGCTCTTTGCTCCCACCTGGCAGTGCTGACCAACATGTTTGTGACTGCCCAGCTCATGCCCCCTGCCCCCAGGGACCCAGAATGGGAGGGAGAAGTCTATCTCCTTCAGCATGATGCCCCGGAGCTTGCACACCAGGCCTTGTATGGGATATGGGATTTCCTGACCAGCAAGCTTGGGCTGAGTGGGTAGTCCTGAGGCAGAATCCCTGACCGAAAGACCAAGTAGGCCCTTCCCCGGGAGCCCCCATCCTACCTGGCCACACAGAGGAACCTACAAAGGCCTTTTAGGGCTCGCTCATCCCAGAGGGTGCGGACAGAGAAGCAGCCCCCAACCTGATACCAGCACTCCCCAGCCAGGCCCATGCAGAACAACATCCTGGTTCTTGCATATGGGAGCTGCCAGGGCTGCCGGGCATGCCCTGCCTATCTCTGAGAAAGGCTCTCATTGTGTCCCCAGGGAGGGGACCCTTAGAAACAGAGCAGTTGGGGCCTGGACTGTGGGCAGGCACACATCAAGAACTGCAGCCCCGTGATGGGTCTTCAGGTCTCCTCCTTGGTTCCCCCGGCTGCCCAAATGTGGGTATCCCTAAGCTCCAACTCAGCGGGAAGATATAAGCTAGATAGTCTGGGAGTGGTGAGAGGCGATTAACACCACAAGGCTCCCTCTCTGATGAGCCTTCCCCGGTTGTTTGAAGGGAAGTCCCCACAAGTTCCTTTGTAGCAGGGCCAACTGGGACCAACTGCAGAGGACACTACAGGCAACTCCACTGATCAATGACCCCAGGCCTGGCCTCTTTCAAACACCAAAAGTGTTCTCAATACCCACAAGACAGCCCATGGTGGGACTGCTGGCCTCTGCCCAAATACCTAGGGTGGGAGATTGCTTGAGCCCAGGTGTTTGAGGCTGCTGTGAGGTATGACACCACCACACTCCAGCCCAGGTGACAGAGCAAGACTCTTGTCTAAAAAAAAAAAAAAAAAAAGCCACCTATGGGGTAGCCACTGCCAAGGGCTCCCCTGCCCAAGCAGAGACACAGCCTGACTTTGGCTACGGAAAAATAGCAGATGCCTTTGTGTCGAGGGCCAGCTATGGGCTGGAAGCATGTCTCTGTCCCAACGCCTGCCAAGACACCCCAGACTGTACCAGGAAGGTTAGAGGGGTGGGTGCTGGGAGAGCCCTCCTACTGCAGGACATGGCATCTGAAGTCCCTGGATGTGAGGACATGCTGGCAGACTCTGGGCATGCACCCCTAACTATATTCTGCTCTTTCCCTGGCCTTAGATCCCTGCAGGGAGGATTCACCCTGCAGAAGTGGATTGACAAGTTCACTCTTATGATCAGGTGTCTCAGCAAGGAGCTTAGTGTGAAGCCAACCCTTTACTTCAGAGAAAGCACCAGCCACTCAGTAGGGGAGCAAACTCCCACCCTCCAGCCCCAGCACTGCCATCATAGAGGGGACCTGAAGCAGAATAGACAGCAGCGATGTCACTCCTCACAAGGCCTTGGTTTCTCCATCTTGACATCTAAAGCCCTCTGCAGCTCTGCCTGTCTTCAATCCTAAAAGGTCATAACTTTCAGCAGCCCTTACCACAGCATTATCTGCATATGCAAGGATAGAGGGGGACATAATGACCCCCAAAGTGAAATTCACCAGCTTTTAAAAAAGTACCAAACCTAGCCTGAGCAAGATCGAGACCCTGTCTCTACTGAAAATAGAAAAAGTGAAGCAGGAGGATCACTTGAGCCCAATAATTTGAGGTTGCTGTGAGCTATGATGATGCTATGGCACTTGACCTAGGGTGACAGAGTGAAACTCTGTCTCAAAATAAATAAATAAAGTACCAAACTACTAATTTCTGAGGTGTGCCAGCAGAGCTGAGGCCTAAGGTGAGGACTTGCCCAGGGCAGGACAAGGGAGGGAGCCAGGGCTCTCCTTAGTACTGAAAGAGTCAGAAAGGACCTGATGGAGGGCAGAATCCCAACTGTGGAGGGAGACCGCCCTGCAGCCTTTATCTGGAGGCCCTAGAGACAGGTAGTGATCTCATTGTCTGCCCTATCACCCACACCACTCTCACACCACTCTCTACGGACTCGCCTCTTCCAAGAAGCCTGCAGACAGCACACCTCCCCTGCTGGCTGGTTCTGCCTTCCCCAGCTGGCTGTGGGCTCCTGGGGAAAGGGGAGGGAGTTGTTCATGCCCAGGAGAACTAGGTGGTGACATCTCCTAGAAGAACAATGGTTGTCAAGAGGAGGCCACAAAGGCACAATCCTGGAGCCAGAGGGGCTCTACCAAGTTGGCAGTCCCAGCAGAGCATGGCAGCCCATCCAGGACCAAAGCTCCTCCAATCCCAGGTGGTGGGCACATGTGGTGCAGCACATGGGGCCATGACAGGAGGCTAGGTTCCGGATCCTGTTTCGTGAGGACAAATGACTGTCCTCTGTGCCTCAGTTTCCCCATATGTATCACTCATGTCACAGGGGAGAGCAGCTGTCCCAGGAGCCTCTCCTGTGCTGATGGGATGCCCTAATGGCACAGACCTGGGCAATGGTACCAGCCCATAGGGCTCAGCACAGACTTTAGCCAGAGGCTCCAGTCCTGCTTTCAACCAAAGGTAACTTTCCAGGCAGAATCTGGGATTTGCCCTGTCCCCATCTAGCTCCCACTGGACTCCCAGGCCAGCGGGTGGTGGGTGCTAGTGCCAAGTAGAGAGGCAGCAGCTCCTCCCCACTGCTCCTTTTCCCACAGGCTCCACCAGTGCCCAGACTGGATCCCCCCTAGGCACCCCTGCATCTAACAGGCTAGCTGCCCGCCGGTATTCAGCTCTCCACCAGTGGAAAAGAATGGGCACAGGAGGTGTGCCCTAGCACTGGGCAATGAGAAACATCTCACCTGGCCAAATTCAGCAAAGAAGAGACTGCCCCATGGTCATTCTGAGAAAATGACTTTTAAAGCTACAAGTCCAGGAACACCTGCCAAGTCAGACCCTTCTACACAGCAGAGGCGTGGGGAGAGAAACCAAGTGGTCAACTGGGGAGCCTTGTGGTTAGGAAAAGGAGATGCTGCCCCCAACCTGGAACTCACAGCCCCAAAATGCCCTCACACCCACAATCTTGTCCTGATCCCTCCCCACAGCCGTTAGCAAATCTGGGCTTCCCAGACTCCAGAAGGAGCGAGCCCCAAGGCTGTGGACACCGGAGTGGCAGCCCCGCCCCTACCCTAGCTCTACGGGAGTGGCAGCGAGGGATCCCCCAACAGAGGATCTCAAAGCCCCCACTCCCTCCCTTGACTCTCCACGTGCCAAGCGGCGGGGAGGCGGGTCGCAGCGCAGCCCTGGACTGTGGCCGCCAGTATCCGGCTCCTACAGCCGTTTGGCAAGACCGGCAGGTAAAGTCACAGGAGCACCCGCCCCTGCTGCTCCCGGAATCCAGTGCCGGCGGCCCGGGTGAATCATTAACCGACCTCGGACTGGCCCTCCCGCCGCACCGACTAACCGCCACGTACTTCTCGCCCGGCCCTCAACCTCTAGCATGGGAGCGGTGGGCAGCCCCCCCCTCCAAACTGTGGGACCACCACCCCTCCTGGAAGCTCACCGTCACGGCCTCCAGCGACCCCCGTTCCTCCTCCTTGCTCGGGAGGCTGAGACTCGGCAGGACACCGAGGCTCAAGGTCACGCAGCAGGCAGGGGGAGCGCGGGCCTCCCGCCAGCAACTTTCCCGGATACAGGAACTTTCCTGCCCACCAGCCGTCCCGGCTCTCGGCCCTTAACTGCCCCCGAGGCGCGCAAGTGGGGACAGGGAGGGAGGAAGGCGGTCCCAGGACCACGGACCCTGGCCCCGGAGCGCCCCCCCAGAGACTCCGGCGGTTCCCAGGACCCGCAGGTCCGGCAGGAAATGCCACTCGCTTAACTCCTTCCCGCCCGGCCCGCCCCGGGAACCCATAGGGCGGTTGCCTCGAAGCCAGTCCCGGAGAACCGCACAGCCGCCGCGAGCAGACCCCGGGCAGCGCCTGCCGTACTCACCAGGTAGTTCATGGTGTCCGGCCGGCCTGGGGGCCCGGCTCCCCGTAGGGTCACACACGGAGCTGCCCGGGCCGCGAGCCCTTGAGGCTCCGCGAGCGCCTCCACCGCCCGGTCCCACTCCCGCTGCTCCGCCGCCGCCTCCGCCGCCCAGAGCCGGTCCCACTTCGCTCCGCCCGCGGCGCCGCGGCCCGGCCGGCCCAGCGCGGCTCCCGGCATGCCCAACCGCGCGCGCCCATTGGCCGCTGAGGCTGCCCATGCAAATGAGCCGCCGGCGCGGGTGGCTCGGGAGCGCGCGGACAGGCGGACCGGCGCCCGCCGCGTGGACCGCCCCCCTACTCCGGCCTCCGGGCTCCAGCCCTTGCCACCTCTTGCCTACAGCGCGGGATATCCCGCTTCCTAAAAGCATGTCCCCGCCTTCCCGCGCGGGTGAGAACGCAGCCGGCTTCAAAAGCCCACGGAAACGCCTCCACTTCTGGGAAGACTGCCGGGATTGACCCCTCCTCTGAAGCACGTTGGACACGCTGCACCCCCCAGTGTTGTCGTCCCTGCCCACCAGCCCCAGGTCATTCAACGTATTGGGCCCATTGGACTCAAGATCTGAACCTAGAGGGAAAGGGGAGGGGGTGTGCCCCAGCTTACAGGGCAAATACAGTAGAACCTTCATAGCTGACCACCTCCCTACATGACCACCTCCTTAAGCTGACCTACTTTTCATAGACTGGACATGCACCACATGTACCTATCTATACAGTAGGCCTAGTGCCTTATGTTGACCACCTCCTTATGTTGAACAGTTTGTTTACCCCCCTGGGTGGTCAATTTACAGAGGATCTGCTGTAATCACTGGGACTGCTCTGACTGTGGACAGACCTGCTATTTGAAGTCTCCAGGAAAGGAAGACCCAGAGAAGGAAGGTTGGCAAGCTGCAGTCTGAAGCAACAACTCCTCACCTTGCAGTGCACTGACTTGGGTACTCAGCTGGTCTGCCCCCAATTCCTTAGTCAGCCGTGTTCAGGCCTAAAACTTGTGCCCAGTACCCTCCTGATCCCGCTCCATATTGTCTGTTTTAGCAATGTGAGAAACAGGACAGTGTCCCCAGAATGAAGAGAGAGAGAAGGAAGAACCACCACTGTGAAAGCGAGTAGAGCCAGCCTTGGCTCTCCCCGAGTGCCTCCTTGCTAGGCTGTAGGTCAGTGACTCACCCCATGCAGCAGAACCAGAGTGCCAAAGTCCCTGAGCAATATGCAGGGAAATCTAGAATGGAACCTGCTCCAGACCAGACAGGATCCCCCAACAGTCCACAATCCTGGGCTATGGGTGAGCACAGGGATGCTACCAGGCAGTTAATGTGCCAGGAAAGCAGGCTGGGAAACCTAGCTTCACCCAGCAGGCCTGGCCTAAATAATGCACGCAAGCCCAAGGGGACCCCCTGCCTGCCACCAGGGCTCAGTGGACTCAGACCCTGGCCAGAAGTGCCTCCTTAGGCAGGTCCCTCTCCCTCTCTGGAGTCTTTTCTCAAAAGTAAAAAGAAAGCAAGTTTGGGTGCTCACAGGTCCTCTGGAGAACTTGTTAAAAGAAAAACATTTCCTGGCTCAGATCTGTAATCCCAGCATTTTGGGAGGTCAAGGTGGGAGGATCACTTCAGCCCCAAACTCGGGAATAACAGTGAGCTATGATCGCAACGCTCCACTGTACTCTACCTTCTAAGAAAAGCCAGAAAAACACAAAACCCAGATTCCTGGGTCCCACCCACTCCAGAAGAACCAACATCTGCATTTCCCCAAGCTCCTGAGCTTCTGACTTGGGAACCACTGGCCAGAATTCAGTATGGGGTTGAGAAAGCAGTAGGTTAGATAGTACTCAAAGTCCTCAAGAGGAGAGGACAACTAACCAGCACCCTTTGCCGTCCCCAAAGCTGGCCCTGCTCATCACCCTCCTAACAGCCCCCTTCCCCAAAGAAGAGGAACCAGCCAGCTCCAGCACTGCCTGGAGCATCCTTCTTGCTTATTCCCGAGAGCTGTGCCCCAAGCCCTTCCTACATCCCAACCTTGATGAGCCACTAACTCTTCAACGTGGCTAGGACCCCAGGTTTCCAGGGAGCAGGTCTGAACCAGCTAGACCACACATGACTATGCTGGGGGCTGAAGGAGTCCTCAGGTTGCCCCTGGGTTTCTACCGTTGTGAGGTGGGGTGCATGGGGACCAGGCCTCAGAGCAGGCAGGAGGTCTCTATAGGGACAGTTAGGGACACAAAAGACCTGGTCCTCCAGAGAGCTGGCCCCTGCTCCACCCTAGCTAGCCTGAGAAGAATATGGGGGAGGCAGATAGGATATGGCTGGATGGATCTTGGGGAATAGGAGGCCCACCTCTCCCAGGGGCAGGATTAGAGCTGTACCGGGGGTGGGGCTGTTGGTGTGGGCTGGAGGTGGGGGAAGGGGGACCAGGCTCAGGCACAGGCATTTCAAAAATTTGCTCCTTTTCCACTTAACTCCCCACCACCACCACCAAGAGTGTGGCTCCCAGAATGGCATTTCCGCTCTGGAAATAAGGCCCCAGGATCTACACCCCACTGTGTTGGAGGGGGCATAGGTGTAGGGATGCCCTTTCCCAGGCTAGTGTGGAAGGTGGGAGTGCCCACTGGGCAAGCTCTGGGTAGGGTATATGAGGGGCAGAAGCACTCCTCACCTCCAGTCTGGCCTCCCTGGCCCTAAGACTGCCAAGGACACTAACAAGAATGTAGCCCCAGGTGCCTCGCACAGCCTCTGTGCCCAGCTCTGTGCCACAGGCTTTTATGCCCACACACTTACTTCACACCCACAGCAATCCTGCAGAACAGCCTTCACCATCAGCACCATTTTATGGATGAACAGACTGAGTCCCAGATTACCAGCACTTGGCCCATTCCACACACTCCCAAGCACAGAAGGGACAGAGCTGGTGGCCAAGGTATGGATGGTGGGGCTGCTAGACCTCAGCCCACCCTGACTACTCTGTAGCAGGATGGGAATAGACAGACAGTAAGAAGCCAAGGCCCCTGGCACACTCAGACTCCAAGAGGATAGAGACAGAAGCACCCCCCCACAGCAACACTGAGCTCAGCACAGGGACCCAGTTCGGCCCAGCCCACCCCAACCCACTAGTGAGTAGGGGGTCTGCAAAATATTTGTTAATTGGATGGGACCTCAGAGGTAGCCCTGGTGGGAAGTACTGGCCAGGGTGAGGAAATCCGAGGCTGCCCCAGTCTCGGAAATGGGGTGGTTAAGACACATACACACACACACACACACACAAGGACTGGCAGAAAGGCGAGAGGAGCAGGGAGGGAGAGTTGCTGGACTGTGGAGACGGCAGCAGGTGTACAGCACAGGCGCCAACAGGGTGCTCCCCCAGACAGCTGTCAGTCACCTCAGGCGTGGCCTGGCACCTCCAGCCAGGCTGAAGATGAGCTCAGAGGCTGGAGGGGATGTCACCAACCACCGAGGGCCTGAATAGCTGTTTGTGCAGGGAACAGGGCAGGCCCCGCACATGGGGACACTGAAGTATCTTCTGGGGGTGGGCTGCTTAGACTGGACCCTACCTAAGTGGGGAGAAAGCCTGGGACAGAGCTCCTGCCCTCTGGACTGCCTTAACCTTCAGCACGGACCCAGTGCACAAAAGAACCCTTTCTTGCTTAATGCTTAACAATGCCATCGCAGCACCAGAAACAGCAAACTGGGCGGGGGAGGCACAGTGTAAATGTCACTTCCAGGGGACCGGTCAGACAAACCACAGCTCCTCAATGAGACACTTCACAGCTACTAAGATGGCCACCTCCAAAGACTGAAATAATGCAGGAAAATGCTTATAACAAAGTGAAAGAGCAGGTTAAAGATTACCTGCACAACGTTACGGCATGTAGTCCGGGCTGCTCCTGTGCTTCAGCCTCCCAGGAAAAACTGAGAAGGGGGCTCGATGGGTCAGCTGATGGTTGGCTCTGGGAGTGGCAGCAGCAACAGGAGAGGATTTCCTGAGGCCGGAGGTGAGCACTGCCAACTCCAGGGACAGGAAGAAACCATGCTCTGGAGGGCTATAGGGAGTTGACACTTCCCCCTTGAGCCGGGCACCCATGGGGGCAAGCTGAAAACCCTTGTGGATGGCACAGAGAAGAGGTGAGCCTGGCTGTACACACAGACTGGACACCCCACACACCTGACGTCAGTCAGTCTCACTGCTGCCCTGGGTACCAGGATGGAACTACAGAGGCTCAGAGAGGGGCAGTGCCTTGTACAGGTCACACGGGAAGAAAGTGGTAGAGCTCACAACCCCCTACCTAGCATCAGGAGTGTGCCCACTGAAAAGCACCCCAGGTGATCTCAGACAAGGCGGTTAGGGCAGGTGTGGGAGTTGTTGGCTGGACAACCAGTGGGCAGTCCATTTGTCATTATAGCAGTGACTGATGTGGAAGGGTGAGCAGGCCCTAGAGCCTGGAGCCAAATCCCTCCTGGGGACCAGGGGAGGCCTCAAGGTGTGCAGGGTTGGGTGGAGCCACCAGGTTGGGGGGAACATAGCCCAGGATAGGGGGGTTCTGGGGGGGTACAAAGGACTTGGGCCTCCCTGCACTCAGATCCAGGCCTAGATCAGCAAGTCCACTGCTCTCCCACCTGCACCCTCAGGCGCTGTCAAGGCACAGAACTGGAAGAGGAAGCACAACGGCCCTAATTATCATCAGGCTTTTGTAATTTGAAAATTAAAGAGCAGCAGAGGTGCCTGCAGGGAGGTGCCTGTCTTGGCCTCTCTGAAGGGCTATGTCCAATAGGTGAGGCTGGAGTGGGCCAGCAAGGTTGGGCACTGGGGTGCTGCCCAGAGGCTTTCTGCCCCCCCCCCCACTCCATCCTGCTCGCCCTGGTGGCCCCTCCTTTCTCTTCTGAACCCTTTTCTTCTACCTCCCATCACCCTCTTAGAACCACCCTCTCTGGCAGCCACATACACTGAGGCTGGTGGGTTTGAACCAGGCCGGGCCAGCTAAAACAACAAGGAAAATTGCAACAAAAGAATAGCCAGGCGTGGTGGCGGGCGCATGTAGTTGCAGCAAGCGCCCGTAGTCCCAGCTACTTGGGAGGCTGAGGCAAGAGAATCGCTTAATCCCAGGAGTTTGAGGTTGCTGTGAGCTGTGATGCCATAGCAGTCTACCCAGGGCGACAGCTTGAGACTCTGTTTCAAAAAAACAAAAAACAAAAAGAACTACCCTCTTTCCTCTTGTCAGGGGCCTCGCTGGGTGTTGGCTGGCAGGTGTGGGCTTGGATCAATAGCCAGGGGCTTGTGTACGTGTGTGTGAGTGTGTGTCTGGGCCTTGTGCACTTTGTCTTCCCTGCCAGCCTAGAATCCCACTTCTGCATCCCTGTCCCATGGCAGAGTGGCCCCTCAACACAGCTTAGGAGAGGAAGGGTCCTGGGGAGGGCAGATGGGGAAGAGAGGGGCTTAGTCTGCAAAGAGGAAGCGGGGCAGGGAGCACGTCCCTGTCCTCAGAGAGCAAGCCCAGTCCTCTGATGGGCTGGGTGGGCAGGCACAAGGGTGTGGTCAAGAGGCTCCCCAGGCCCTAGCCATCTGCTCTCACTCTCCCATGGCAACCAGCCCCAGCACATCAGGCAGAGGGTGACTTCACAAGCCACTGCCTGCCCTATCCCTGGCTGCTTCCACCAAACACAGGTGCCCACACACTCAGTTACCCATAGAGGAGCAGAGCAGTGTTGTCGGGCTGGGAAGGGCTGGCCAGGGGCCCACAGGGGTACAGGAGGAGACCCTAGGTGCTCTGGGGTGGGAATGCAGGAAAGAGTATCTCCAGAGAAGGCAGAACAACAGCAGCTACTAGAAAGCAGTGCGTTTTGTCCCTCCTTGACAGTACCCTGGGACAGCAGCCATCCCACCTGGGCCTGCACCAGCCAGAAGAGAAAGGCTCCTTTGCCCCAGGGGACCCAGGCCCCTGCCCTCACCCTCCAAGGACAGGAGCAGGCAACATTGATGATTCCAGACAACATTAACAGCGTCGCTGGGAGGTGCCGGTCACTGCCCCTCTCAAAGCCTCAGAGGTAAGGCTCATCTGTCACACCTACACACAGCCAGCAGCCCTGCCCATCTCTAGGGCTGTGAGACTATGGCACAGGCAGGCTGTCCTGCACAGGGCACTGGGTGTCCCACCGGCAGCAGCACACTCACACCCTGCACTGTCATGCACACACCCTTGGCCTGCCCAGGCACACATGCACACCACACTAAGCCCAACCCCCAACAGACTCTCCCTGCTCTCCCCACACCTTGTACAGAGCACCCTTCCTCAGCTGCTCCTGGGCTTCCCCCAAAATCCTGGTCTGAGACTCTAAGGCAGAGTCTTTCCTTGAGCTCTGCTGCTCCAGATCCACCAACCCGTCGGAGTGGGAAGGGTAGGGGAAGAGTATCCTGTCGGAATCCCTGAATCCCTGTGGGAGGATGGGGAGCAGTCTGGTATGGGGTCTGTCACTGCACATTATAATGGGATGCTCATTCATCCGTACCCGCTGACTGGACACCTGCAGGACGCTAGGCTCTGCACTGGCTACTGCTGCTGAAGAGGACAGTCCATGTCCTTGGGGACTCACACTCCATGGCGAGGGACAAACACGCATACCTCTGTGAAGGTGAGAACACTGAGGGACAGCAAAGCAGGCAGTGATGGGGAGGGGTGTGGTGCGTGGCGTGCCTCTCTGAGGAGGTGGCATTTGAGCAGATGTGTGAATCTTTTGCTAAGGCTCCTTATGCAGGAAAAAAATAACAGTAAAGATTTGTAAAAATAGCACAGACAGGCCAACTCCTTCCTTCAGAGAGAGAGCCGGGGAGGTTGCACGGAGGGCGGCACAGAAGCCTGGGGTAGGGTGAGGGCCACAGGGTGCTCTCAAACAACCCCTGCCTTTCCTAGCTTCTTGCAAGATGGGGTATCTACTGGGCCTGGGGCTCCCAGGGTGGATGCAGATACAGCCCTGAGTGTCTGCTCGGTGGGGCGTCTTGGTGCCTGGCTTAGGAAGAGGAGGGAGCCTAGGAATCTGTCTGGGCTGGAGAGGAAGGAGAGACATGGCTGCTCCACTGCATCACTCCTACTTCCTGCTCTCCTCAGGGGCCCTGAGGCCAGGACCTTGGAGCACACAAATGACTTAAAAGTCTTGCCCTCCAAAGTCAACTGGGAAGAAAGAATTCAAACTCTGACACCTGGTGAGGACCGTGAACAGAGAAGAGGGTGGCCATCCCCAGTCTGAGCAAGTGCACAGCTTTGAAGAGCTAGGATTTGGGGGCACAGACCCCTGGGCATGCCTCAAGGGAGATAGAAGTGAGTATCAGGCTTTATAAAATACTGGAATAGGGTGTTAAGCCAACAATAATGCCAGTGTTCTAATACCTAAAAATACAGAGCACAGTAGAGTCAGATTCTTCAGCAAGAGATGGTATGTGGTATGTTCATAAACGAACACCACTCAGCAACGACAGAAAAGAAAAAAACATTGATGCATACCACAAAGACGAAAATGTCACAGCCATTATGGTGAATGAAAGCAGCAAGGTTCAAGAGCACCACTTATGTAAAGTTCAAGACAGGTGAATCGGCTGGGAGCAGTGGCTCACGCCAATAATCCTAGCACTCTGAGAAGCCGAGGCAGGTGGATGGCTTGAGTTTAGGAGTTTGAGACCAGCCTGAGCAAGAGCGAGATCCCGTCTCTACTAAAAATAGAAAAACTAGCTGGGTGTGGTGGCGGGCACCTGTAGTCCCAGCTACTTGGAAGGCTGAGGCAGAAGATCTATTGAGTCCAAGAGTTTGAAGATGCTGTGAAATAGGATGACTCCCTGGCACTCGACCCAGGGTGACGGAGTAAGACTATGTCTCAAAAAAAAAAAGAAAGAAAGAAAAAAGAAAAAGAAAAAAGAAAGGCAAATCTAAGCTGGGAGACAAAAACGCAAATGGCAGGTGAGGGCACTTCATGGAAAGCAGCTTTTGAGGACTTTCTGAGGCAATGGAGACATTCATTACCTTGGTCTGACTGATGATTACATGGTCTTTATTAATCAAAACTCACCCAACTGTACATTTAACATCTTTACTTTTCACAACATGTAAAATCTCAATAAAAGAGTCTCTATTGGTATAAAAAAATAAATAAAACAAACCACAGAAGAAAAAACATGTGGCATTATGAATACCAAAAACAGGTATTGGCAGCCTAAACCACCATGTTACCCGTTTTGCCCTGGCTGTTAGGGAGCTCAGGTGAAATCCGTATGCCTACTTAACCTAAGCTTTCTGGAATAATTTTTCCTCCTTCCCCATATATTCCATAATACTGGATCTTTTGATGATTCTAGATTATTTGTATCTTCCACTGTAATCTGCTTCAAATCCTGCTTGGAACTTGGCAAGGCTTAAATAATAAATTAAAATTACTGAAAAGCCTCCTCAGCCCCTAATCCTCCCTTACAGAAGAGATTAACTTTAGAGCCAAAACTTGTGACCATGTCTCTCGCCAGAGTGGGCGTCCTTCTTCACCTCCACCGAAGTCCCCATCTGTCCTCAGCTCTTTTGCTTTTTCCTAAAGAGAGGGAGACAGTGCCCTTGCAAACAGTGACTCAGAGAAAGCCACAGAAACGTGGGGTTTGACCAGGATGTAACAAAAGCAAGCAGCTGCAATGAAGCCAAGACCAAGGCTTGGGAGTGAAGTGTACTAGGGAGGGAAGGGGGCCAGGGCTGACCATAGGCTCAACAGTGGGAAGTGGTGAGAGCTGCCAAGTGCCACCCACACCCTGTACTCACAGCCTTGAGCCCCCCTCCCTTAAGGTACTGTGACCCCTGGGGCAGGGGTGGGGCTATCCTGCCCTCAGAGGACCCAGCTTACCCTTTGCCAGAAGGACCAGGCTGCTGCAGACCACACCTGAGGAGAAGCCTGCACCCTGGCAGTGGCTCCTGGGGTCACTCTCCCAGTGGGGTAAGGACAAGGACTGGCCCATCTTCCTGTAGGCCACACCAGGGCAGGGAAAAGGCCAGGGCCAGCCAACCATTCAGGCTTTGGCAGGAACCACTCACACCATAAAGAAAGGGCTAAAGGCAGATTGGGCGGGCCACCGAGGATCCCTGGGTAGGGGTCCATCAGCCAGGGCCCAGATCAGCTAGGCAGGGCTGAGAACCCCCTCCCCAAACTGGCCATGCAGGAGCCAGGACTAGGTCTTGGGGCAGGGTAAAGATAATAATCTCCACCGCAGCAGCCATGTGACTTGCTAGCTTCTTACCATCCCTCACCAATCTCTCACAAAACCCCAAGAGCTCCATGCTGTTAACATCCCCATGATACAAATGAGGAAACTGAGGCTCAGTGAGGTTCATCAACTCACTCAAAGCACATGGCGAGCACCAAAACACTCTCCCCACCCTAAAGCAGGCTCTCCAGGAATCCCTCTCAGCCCCAGACAAGGTCTCAGGAGAGTAGCAGAGAGGCCAGGCTTTGAAAGGGGACGCTGGCCCCACCTGTGCTCCTAGGGCCACACCCTCAGCAGGTGGCCAGGGGCATACTGCAGCAAAGAGGCGGAGAGAGAGGAGTCAGGCTGCCAGGAGTCCTGCCCTGAGGAAGCCTACACTCTGGCCAGACAGCCTGACGGCAACCAAAGCACCCCTGCCATTAAACATAATCAGAAATGGACAATCACTAATGGGACAAGAGGCTTTCCTGCAGTCCAGCAGCAGGGGAAGGAGCACCACTCCTACAGAGGGAGGGACAGCAGAGCCAGGGCCCTGCCACAGGCAGGAGAGGGTATGGCAGACTGAGCTGAGGACTTTGGACTTGGATGTGGCCTCTTCCCAATGTCCACTCTTGAGCCTGTTCTACGAGACGCCAGCCATCTACTGCCTGGCTGTCTGAGCAAAGCTGTGAACCCCAGGGCTCCTTGGCCAACTCTCCCTTCACAGTGCTGGCTGGCACAGAGCCAGCCACAAGGGGGTTCCAGGACGGCTGGCAGAGGTTCAACCAGATGCCAAGCCCAGTCTAATGATCCCCATTGATCCCTGCAGGGGCTGGATGAGCTAGACTGAGCCTGCTGCCCAGCCCTGGGCAAGCCACCTGGCATCTGAGTCTGGGCTGCCTTGTCTCCCAGGGGCACTGAAGGGGTAACAGAAGCTCACACTTGGAAAGCTTCAAGCAGAGGGTCGGTCTCTCAAGGCTCAATTGCCTTGGCCTCCAGAGACAGCTGAGCAGGCTGCAGGCCCCACAATTAGAGGCTATGCAGCATGATGGTCATTTTATGGCTTTGGATCCTGCCAGTCTTGGTTCCTACCCTGCCTCTGACTCTCACTAGCCATGCAACTCTAGTAAGACATACGCCCTCCCTGAGCCTGTGAGACCCTGGGCCCACAGGGCAGCATCTGTGCTCTCCAAAAGGACCCCCCCTCAATGAAAGAGCATAGGAGGGGCTGGAATGATTGTACCCATTTTACAGACAGGAAACGAGAGGGAGAAACAGATCATTAGAGAGGACTGCTCTGCAAGCTGGAGGCCTGCCTCTTGCCTGGCAGTGCCAGGGGGCAGTAGCATCTTGCCACTGCTAAGCATGGACACCATGCCAACACCAGCCAGGGGTCTGAGGTGGGTGGCACAGTTGTTTTCCCTTCAAATATGTCCTGCCAGCCGAGGGAAGAAACATGCACAGAGCACCGGACAGCCGTGCCCAAGAGGAAAGCAGAGTCAGAGCAACAGGTGAGCATCCAGGAGGAAGCAGCACTGAGCAGGAAGCCAGGGACACTCTGGTGCCTTACCCTCTCTGGGCCCCAGATCCCATGTGAGTGACACCAGCCCACCGCTGCTCAGACACTCAGGGAGTCAATACCCACTCAACCTGGTCCACTCAACCTCTTTTCTCTGTTCTGAAACATCTTGTAATTTCCAAAGTGCCTGCGTCAGCCTCATCCAGGAAAAGACTGCCCAAATGAATGGGTGTGCTTAAAACCCAAATGTGTCCCAGAGCACCACGTGGACAGTCTCATTCCCGATTCCAGGAGCAGGACCTGAGCAGGCAGCTCCGTCTGGAAGCCTCTACAGGGCCCTCTCGGCACATGAAACCAATTTTCTGAACATTTCACGGCTGCTCCAAAAATGAACTCCTCCCAGCCCCACCTCCTCACCACACAGATTGCTGAAGGTCCTCGGAGAGAGTTAGGGTAATGTGACAGCCATGCAGAGGTAATGTGACAGCCATGCAGAGGGCAGATGGCAAGACCCTCACCCACCCCTACAGAATTCCTGTGGGCTGTGGCTGTAAGTGAGAGGATGGGAAGTGACTTGGATCCAGTGATGGTGTGGCCAGAACAAGCAGACCTCAGCGGTAGAACTCCACAACAGTGCCAATCTGTCCAAGTGCCACCCCGCCTGTCATCCCTCTAGTTACACATAAGCCAGGAAGGCTGCCCAAAGTGCCCTGAGGTGAGGGGTCAGTGCGCCATCCCAGACCACCCAACCAAACCAAACGGGACCTCTCCATAAGAGGCCTAGCTGGGCTATGATGTGGCCTAAGTGACATCCTCTGTTCGCTACTGCCCTCCAACAGGCTCAGATGGTCCACCTTGTCTCTCTGACCAGTGCTCACAGGAGCAGGACTAGTCAGTCCCCTGATGGCCCTGAGCCAGGGAAGATCCAGTGCTCTGCGGGAAAGTAGAGGAGAGAAGGGCTCGGCAGGCATCTTCTGTCTTCCTTCTTTCTAAAGATGAGGCAATTATGCTCTGAACCAGAACAGATGGGGGGTGGGGGGTTCACATTAGCGCAGTCTGGAAGCCCTAATTTTTTCATCTGTAACTCTGCATTACCGCTTCTGGAGGCGGGCAGGAGCTGGGCTCTTTAATTCCATAATAACAATGCTTTGCACTCACCCAGCATCTCTCCTTCAGCAATCTGCACACCCTCTGTGGTATTTAATGAAGAGGCCACTTGCTCTGCCAGGAAGCCCCAACGGTCTGCTCCACAGAAAGGGCAGGGTCCCCTGGGTGAGGAGCAATTCCAGAAACAAGGCCACAGTGGCCCACTGCCCCATCACAACAGAGAAAAGCCCCTAACTCAATAGGGAAACAATGGCTGAAGGCCCCAGCTCTCCCCTTTCCTGGCAGGATGATGGTCTCCACCTCCCACCTTGTTCAGGCTATCTGTAAAGTGGGTCTGTGTCTGAGGCCTGGTCACCAAGGACAGCTGGGGTCACTTGCCTCCCTCAGAAGGTGAGATCCAGATGCCCAGAGACAGCAGGGCCCAGATGTGGAGCCCTGGCCTGGGGTCTCCCAGAGGTACCAGTCCTGCCAGGAAGAGGGGGTGTCAAGCAGAAGAGAAGCCCCTAAAGCCGGGTGGTGGGGGTTGGGGGTTGGGGGTAGAAGCTGCAGAGGGAGGAAAACTTCCTGGGAAAGTTAGCACTGTACACCAGCCATTCTGGGGGTGGGCAAGGTTGCCACCCAGCTAAGCTGTCCTGGGAAAGAGGTGTCTGCTGGGACAGGCGCAGACTGCACCCGAGCCTGGGAGCACAGAAGGGCAGCTATCAGAGAGGGTTTCCTGCGGGGTACCCCCTCACATACCTCCTCAACCTCACCAGCCCAGCAGGGGCCAGCAGCCCTGGAAGGGGTTTCCTAGGAGCAGCGGAGACCCCTCCCCACTAGGCCTAGCCACCCCAGTGTGGGGTCTTAGAGCACTGCACGGACTCTTCAGCCTGGCCCAGCTGTCCCTGGGGGCTCCCAGGGAGCCAACAAAGACCCCCGCCAACCTAGCCATCTTGGGGAGATCCCCGCGGGGAAAGCACCGACCCCGGTCCGACCCCTTTCTCCAGGAAGGGTATGCAAAGGCAGGAACAGAGAGGCCGGCTTGATGGAGACTCCCCCACCTTCCCCTCCCAGGCTCCAGAAGGCCCAGGTGGACCGACCCCCAGTCGGGGTGACCCCAGTCGAGAAGCCCCCGCGGCACCAGGCCTGCAACGGACGGCGCCAGGTCGCAGGCCCGGCCGGAGGCAGCAACCTTGGGATCCCGGGCAGCGGTGAGTACTCACCGGCACGGACATCTTCGCCGCCGCTCCTGAGGCCCGGTGGGCAGCGGCGCGGCAGGCTGAGAACTCGGGTCCGCCCGCGCCGCTCTGGGCCCTCGGCGCCGGGTCACGGCGCTTTCGCGGCTGCCCGCGGGCTCCTGCGCGTTCCCAGCGGCCGGACAGTCCGGCCGCTCCTGCAGCGCATGCGCCGCCCGCGCCGCCCCTCCCCCTCCTGTCTCCGTCGCTGGGGGCCGCGTTAAAGGCGAGGACCCCGGACCTCTGAGGTTTTGTGTCGGCCCAACGCAGCTAGGCTGTTCCGTGTCCACACCTTGGCCATCCAAGAAGGGTCACCTCCAGTCAGTCGCACCATCTCCTGTTTGTTCATCCGGTTCCCCCACCCCTTCACTGCACATCCATGGGTTCTAGGCGCTTGTTTTGTAGACCCAGCCCAGCTCCCAGTCCCCGTGTCCCGGCCGCGGACGGGGGAAGGGTTGGGTCCTGCAGAAGGCCACCGCCGATCGGCGGAGCAGGGATCCTAGAACCGCTCTGCCCGCCCCCAGACACCCCCACGCGGTGCTACCGGGACGCCTCTGCCCCCACCCCCAGGAAAGAAGAGCTCCTGGCTTCTTGGGGAAGGGCTGGCTTATCCTCCGGCCACCCGACAGTGACATCTGGACTGCTTCTAGGCAAGATCCTCCTGTCTCCAGGAACCCCAGGCACGGGCCCACCCACAGCCAGGCCGCCCAGCGCCGGCATCGCGGCCCAGGCCTTCGGATGCTGGAAGGCAGGCATTCGCGGCCCTGAGCCTTCTTTCCCCAGATTAAACATCCTCAGTATCTTCAACTATTCCACATGTGACATGGTGCCCCAAATGGTACCTGCAAACACTGGACCCCTATATATTCGTCCTCACCCTCCCACCCCCTGCCAGGTAGGCCCAGCTGCTTCTTCCAGGATGGTTTGATAGCTTGAGGCTCTGAGGTCCCTCAGCTGCCAAAACACTAACAGGGGTCTGACCACCAAGTAGGGTGGAGGCGAGGGCAGTGTCTGAGAGGTCAGCCCTGCTGTCCACCCGTGGGAGGAAAGACACAGCCGTTTCCATGAAGTTGGTTGGCAGCAGCCCCAGCTCATGGGGAATCTGGGGGACAGAGAGGGAGCTCCAGCCCCCTGGGAAATCTTTGTGGGTGCCTGTGCAGGGGGGTGAGGGGAGTGGGGGTGGGACGGCTCTTCTGCCTGCCCGCACGCCGTGTGCCAGGATTCCTCCGTGAGAGGATGGAGAAACCAGATGCAGGCAGCAGGCTGACTTCCCAGAGGACCACATCTGGCCCCAACTCTCAGACCCCAAAATCCCCTGTCAGCAGGTCATCCACATTAGGAAGTGGTTCTTTTGGCCTATTTCCCTCCCAGGGGGGTCCTGAGCAGAGTCCTAACTGGCCACCAGCAATGAGGGGAGTATGAGATGTGGGAGAAAGGGGGAAATGGAGGCCTGCCACCAGGCCCACGTCCCTGTCCTGGCACTGATGAGGGGGTTCCCCTGGCAGGATTGAGCAGGGTTACCCCCTTCACTCCTGGAGTTGGGTTTCTAATTGTGCACTTCAATGTCCCCAGCCCAGGGCTCAGCAAGGCATTGTTGGAGGGGCAGGCAGGGCTGCAGCTAGCAGGGGAGTCTGGACCGACAGCTGCCATCTCCTCAAAGGGCGCTCTGTGCAAGTCTGGCACACAGCCCTGCCCGTGCCCACCCTCTGATGTCCAGCTGCCACAGGGGTGCCTGGGCTGGGACCAGCAGCTCAGCCTGGCGCCCATGCTCCCGGCCACACGCCCCACTGTCTCCAGGCCCTGCAGCCACCCTGCCCCCCTCCTCTCCTGGGCCCAGCTCCCCCTCAAGCCCCCTGTCTCTCCTACTTTGGCAGCTCTGTTTTACTGCCCATTGCTTCTGTCTCTTTCCTCATCTCTAGGTCCCTGGGCCAGAATGTGGTGGACAATAGAGGGAAAGGCCCCTTCCCCACCTCTGGGTGCAGGGGAGTGGGAGCCTAGGGGAGGATCGCTACTAGGGCTCCCCAGCTGCCCAGGTACTGCTTACTCAGGAAGACACTACTACTTCATCTCTTAGCATGGGGAGGGAGCCCCTGGCTAGCACCTTCCCTTACTCCAAGGCCAGGATCTTTATTAGGGTGTGGGTTTAGAGGCAGCCAGAGGAGCTCCTCAGGGCACCGAATGCCCTTTCCTGACTGTACCAGGTGTCTATAAAGGTGGCCCCTCCCTTACCCCACAGGCAAATGATCCCAGGATGACTCACTCAGTCCTGTGGGGGAACAGCCTCTGGGCTCCTCACGCCTGGCAGTTCAGACCAGAAGTAACAGCTGGGCTGCCTGAGCAGGCGCCAGCACCCTAAGAGGGTCCTTGAGGGCTGACTAGGGTCTTCACACCCACAGGCACTGGCTCAGGGAGGCAGGGATTATTGTTCCTGGCACTGGGAGGAAAAAGAGTTTGCACATGGCCACAGGGTAAATTTGTGCAAAAACAAGCTTCAAGCCAGTGCTCTAAGCACCCAAGCTGGCCTCTGTCCCCTGAGCTTGCCATGTTTAGAGAGACTAAATATTTGCTGACAGTTTGCAGGGGACATCTTCTGTCTCTGCCCACCTTGGTAACTAGGTGCTTTCTGGCAAAGAAACTGTTAGCCCAAGAGAGCACAGTCAATATTTGTAGGTAGTTTCCAGGCACTCTGTAATAATTTTACATTAGCATGGTACATTTGTCACCATTAATAAACCACTAATGGGGGTGGCGCCTGTGGCTCAGTGAGTAGGGCGCCGGCCCCATATACCGAGGGTGGTGGGTTCAAACCCAGCCCCGGCTGAACTGCAACAAAAAAATAGCCGGGCATTGTGGTGGGCACCTGTAGTCCCAGCTGCTCGGGAGGCTGAGGCAGGAGAATCGCAGAAACCCAAGAGCTAGAGGTTGCTGTGAGTCCTGTGATGTCATGGCACTCTACTGAGGACAGTAAAGTGAGACTCTGTCTCTACAAAAAAAAAATAAATAAATAAATAAAAATAAACCACTATTGATACATTCTTGTAAACTAAAGTCCACCCTTTATTCAGATCTCCTCAGTTTTTCCTTAATACGCTTCATCTGTTCTGGGATCTTCATTTAATTGCCCTGTTTCCTCTGATTCTCAGACTTTCCTTGTTTCTGATGACCTTGACAGTTATGAGGTATACTGGCCAGGGACTTTATAGGACCCTCCCATTAGGATTTGTCTGATGTTCTTCTCATGATTAGACTGGGGTTATCAGTTTGGGGGAGGACAACCACAGAGGTGAAGTGCCATTCTCATTATATCATATCAAACTGTTAATGTTGGCCTCAAACCCCTGGCTGAGGTGTGCCTGTCAGGTCTCTCCACTGTAAAGCTACTCTTTTCTCTCTGCTTTGCATGTGGTTTTCCTTTTTTTTGAGACACGGTCCTACTCTCTCGCCCTGGGTAGAGTGCCATGGCATTATCATAGCTCACAGCACCCTCAAACTCCTGGGCTCGTGTGATTCTCTTGCCTCAGCCTCCCAAGTAGCTGGGGTGATAGGCACCTGCCACAATGCCTGGCTAGTTTTTCTATTTTTAGTGGAGATGGGGTCTCACTCTTGCTCAGGCTGGTCTCAAACTCCTGAGCTCAAGCAATTCACCCACCTCGGCCTCCCAGAATACTGGGATTACAGGCATGAGCCACCCCGCCCGGCCATATGGTTCTCTTAGGAAGGAGTGTGTGTACAACTCACTCTTAAGGGGTGGAGAGTTTGCCCCACCTCCTGCAGGTGGAGTAGCTACATGAATTACTTGGAATTCTGTACAGATTTGCCTCTCCTAGATATTTATTTTATACTTCAGTTTATAATACAATTCTACTTTATGTATTTTTTGTAATATTTTATGTAAATTTTTCTAGCTTTTGCAGTGGGGAGCTCTTTCAGTTGGTGATTCAGATTTATCACGGGAACATAAAAATCCAGATTGTGTTGTAAAAAAATCTCTGGATTTCGAAGTGTTGACTGAGTGGGCCAAAGGAATGGCTTCCAAAGACCAACTCCAGGCAGCTCTGAAGTCAGATGACCTGGTTTTAACCCTGCTCTGCCGCCTGTAGCTGACCCCATTGTATGTGTGAGTTAACCTGCTTGGGGCTGGTCCCTCACCTGTGAAAGGGGAGACTGTTCTCTGAGTGGTTCAGAGGTTTTGGTTAACAACACAGGTAAAGTCTGGGGCACTGGACCTGGCACAGAATCCTTGGTTAACAACTGCAGTGACCCACGTTACTACACACATGAGCCAGGCACAGTTATGCCTCCTGCTCCCTAGGGAGAGCAAGAATTGAGTTTGATCCTGGGAGACCTAGAGGGTGCCTTAGAATGAGGGTGTCTGACAACCCTGTGAACTCTAGAGCTCTAGAGTGGATGGGGGACAAGATCCACACCAAGTCTGATTTTTTTCTTTTCTTTTCTTTTCTTTTTGTAGAGACAGAGTCTCACTTTATCACCCACAGTAGAATGCCGTGGTGTCACACAGTTCACAGCAACCTCCAACTCCTGGGCTTAGACAATTCCCTTGCCTCAGCCTCCCAAGTAGCTGGGACTACAGGTGCCCGCCATAACGCCTGACTATTTTTTTGTCCCAGTTTGGCTGGGGCTGGGTTTGAACCCACCACCCTCCGTATATGGGGCTGGTGCCCTACCTACTGAGCCACAGGCACCATCCTTTTTTTTTTTTTTTTTTTTGAGACAGAGTCCCACTTTCTAGTCCTTGATAGAGTTCAGTGGAGTCATACCTCACAGCATCCTCAAACTCTTGAGTTTTAACAATCATCTTGCCTCAGCTTCCTGAGTAGCTGGGACTACAGGCGCCCACCACAATGACCAGCTATTTTTTTTTTTCAGAGAAGGGGGTCTCACTCTTGCTCAGGCTGGTCTTGAACTCCTGAGCTCAAGTGATCCACCTGCCTTGGCCTCCCAGAGTGCTAGGATTATAGGTGTGAGCCACTTTGCCCGGCCCAAGCCTGGTTATCTTTCTTTCTTCTTCTTTTTTTTTTTTTGCAGTTTTTGGCCAGGGCCATGTTTGAACCCACCACCTCCGGGATATGGGGCCAGTGCCCTACTCTTTGAGCCACAGGTGCCGCCCCCAAGCCTGGTTTTCAATGTGAGAAGCAATCTCTACAACTCTTTAGGAATACCACATCAACAGTTGCCATATGTCCTATCTTACTCTCTCTACAGTGTGAATGACTAACTCTTCCCAGGAAGGTAAATCAGATTGGCACAGAAAGGCTCAGTTTTGTCAAGTGAATGGGGAACCCATAGTCAGCCAGGCTAGACCCCAGGGCTCAGTTCTGGTACCACTTCACACTTCCCCCATGACCTTAAGAATGTTCATTTTTGGCAGTGCCTGTGGCTCAAAGGAGTAGGACACCAGCCCCATATACCAGAGGTGACAGGTTCAAACCCAGCCTCGGCCCACAACTGGAAAAAAAAAAGGATATTTATTTTCCAACATCTGTGAGGGTACTTTCACAGTCAAGAGCAGGCCTTGGGGCCTGGGGCAGGGCACCCCCTTGTCTGTCCTTCTTGCATAAGACTTTGGATGCTCTCTGCCTGGGGAAGGCACTTGGTTAGAAGAGAGGACTATCTAGGACATCAGGCTGCTGAGGGCAGAGAAAGACGGTTGCCCCTTAGACACATGGAGCTTTCGAGACCTGGGGAAAGGAATGTATTACTTTCCTAATGCTGCTGGAACAAATCACCACAAACTTATTTAAAGGCTTAAAACAACACACATTTACTACTTATGGTACCAGAAATCAGAAGTCCAGAGTGGGTTATCAGGACTCCATTCCTTTTGGAGTGTCTACAGGGAATCCTTTTCTTTGCCATCTCCAGCTTCTAGGGGTCACCAACTCTCTTTGGCTTATGAGCCCATACATCACTCAGACCACTGCTTGCATCTTCACGTCTCCTTTTCTGACTCCAACCTTCCTGCCTTCCTCTTACAAGGATCCTTATTACATTGGGCCCATCTGAATAATCCAGGATATTCACTCCATCTCAGAATCCTTAACTTAATCCCATCTGCAAAGCACTTTTGCCTTGTTTCATGGCAGAGTCACAGATTACAGGGATTAGGGTGAGGATGCATTTGGGGGTTATTCTTCAGCAGCCAGAGGCTTGTGTGTTGCCCTCACAGAGACCCACACATGGCCTCTGGCTGCAGATCACACCCTCTGTGGGTAAGAGGACAGATAACTCTTCGGCAGCCCCCACAACCACTCCCCCTCTGGGGACCATGGCCTGAACTTCTACCATGGCTGAGATCGGCCAGAGCAGGAATTCTTTTGTTCAGTTTAAGCATCATCTCCCACTGTTCGTGGGAACAGCTATAGATGAAGTGTGGCTGCCAAGATGAGGGCCAGCCCCTCACAAGGACGGACCCTTTTGACCCAGAAAACTCAGGAATTTATCCCAAAAAATGTACTGACAAGTAGCCAAAGATATACACGCAAGGATGCTACTTGTGAGTTTTCTTATGATCATTATCAGGACAACTTAAGAACAACGTATATGTTGTATAATAGGCACCAGTTAAACAAATTACAGTCAGTCAAGCAACAGAATCTGGGCGGCCACCACAAACAACATGGAAGGACATGGAAAATGTGTTTGCAGTGTACTGTGAAGTGAGAAAAAAAGAGGCTTCTGCTGGGCATCGTGGCTCACGCCTGTAATCCCAGCATTTAGGAGGCTGAGGCAGGTGGATTGCCTGAGCTCACAGATTCAGTACCAGCCTGAGCCAGAGCCAGAGCCAGAGCGAGACCCTGTCTCTAAAAAATAGCTGGGAATTGTGGCAGGTACCTGTAGTCCCAGCTACTTGGGAAGCTGAGGCAAGAGAATTGCTTGAGCCCAAGAGTTTGAGGCTGCTGTGAGCTATGACATCATGGTACTCTACTGAGGGTGACAAAGTGAGACCCTGTCTCAAAAAAAAAGGCTTCCAAATAATAGAAATAATTGAACCCTACTTTCATAAACATTCACGCATTTATATTTATGTCACAAAAATATGGGAGTATAGGGTGGCGCCTGTGGCTCAAAGGAATAGGGCGCTGGCCCCATTCATATACTAGAGGTGGTGGGTTTAAACCTGGCCCAACCCAAAAAATCAAAAAAAAAAAAAAAAAAAAAAACAAAAAGGAATGGGAATATAGACACCAAAATATCAGCTGTGGCTCTCATGGAGGTGGGGGTAGGATTTTTTTCTGCCATTGTATAATATTTAGGGAGAGCCTTTTGGGTAGTACTACCGGTTCTATGCGGTTCATAAGTAGGACTTATTTCCTTGGATTAGAATTTGTTTTGGTGAGGTTCATAAGTAGGACTTTTTTCCTTGTATTAGCATTTGTTTTGGTGAGGAGTGGAGAATGGGTTTATTTTCTTTATTCATTAATTTTTCTTGAACGCTTGTACGCTTTTTCTAGTAAATACGCTTTTTAAATTGTAGTAGAATAAGCATAACATAGAATTGACTGGCTGGGCATGGTGGCTCACGCCTATAATCCTAGCACTCTGGGAGGCCAAGACGGGTGGATTGCCTGAGCTGGCAGGTTCAAGACCAGCCTGAGCCACAGTGAGACCCCCATCTCTGAAAAAGAGCCAGGCATTGTGGTGGGTACCTGTAATTTCAGCTACTTGGGAGGCTGAGGCAAGAGAATTGCTTGAGCCCAAGAGTTTGAGGTTGCTGTGAGCTATGACACCACAGCCACAGCACTCTACTGGGGGGGACAAAGAAAGACTCTGTCTCAAAAAAAAAAAAAATACACAAACACCCCCAATCCCACTGAAACTCTGTATTCATTAATAACTGTTCACTTCCCTGCTCTGCGCCTGTGGCTCAAGCAGCTAAGGCGCCAGCTACATACAACTGAGCTCGCAGGTTCAAATCCAGCCTGGGCCCACCAAACAACAATGACAGCTGCAACCAAAAAATAGCTGGGAGTTGTGGCGGGCACCTGTAGTCCCAGCTACTTGGGAGGTGGAGACAGGAGAATGGCTTGAGCCCAGGAGTTGGAGGTTGCTGTGAGCTGTGATGCCACAGCACTCTACCCAAGGCGACAGCTTGAGGCTTTGTCTCAAAAAAAACAAAACAAACAAAAAAACAACTGTTCACTTCCCACCCCACCCACCCCCATCACCAGCAACTCCCTATTACCTGTCTCTATGGACTTGCTCATTCTATGTACTTCGTATAAATAAAATTAAACATTGTCCTTTTGTGTCTGGCTTATTTCACTTAGCATCATGTTTTGAAGTGTAAGTTTTTTTTTAAGAACAATTTTTGAGGGAAAAATGCAATTATCAAGTTCTAGGAACTGCAAGCCTCCTTGGAAAGATTCCCACGGCCCCTCTGGGGCCTGGTGCAAGGGTCTTTCCCAGGGTCAATGAGGGAGGCTGCGGGTACAACCAAGTAGTAAGCAACAATGTGGAGCCACACACCCCAATCCGTGCAGCCCCTCATCCCCTGACCAGGCAAGAGGGGGAAGAGCCAGGCTAGGGGGCCGCATCACCTAACTGCTGGGTTGCGGCAGACTCCCAGGGCCCACCTCTCCCCCCACCCTCGGCTCCCAGGCACTGGCTGCCGGCTTTCTGGTCTTCTAGGATGCTTGCAAACACCCAAAGACCAGAGCCTCTTTCAGGAACAGGCTCCTGACCCCCCAGTGGCTGTGACAAGTGGAATTTCACTCTGCACTGGAAACAATCCCCAGGGCATTGTGTTTCTGAACCCAGAGATGAAGCTGCCTGCTGAATAGTGAACATTCTCTAAATTATTAAAGAGCTGAAAGAGCGGCTGCCACGCTGGGGTCACCAGAGCGAGTCCCCGTGCTGCAGTTTCACGTTCTCAGTGAGGCCTGAACACCAGGCACCCGGTCAGCTGCTCTGTGATGTTGCTCGAGGTCAAAGGCCTGCCCGGGCAGGAATGGGGGCAGGAGTGGGGCACTGGGAAGACCTCCCTGCTCCCTGGGTGTGAGACTGATACTGTGAAAACAGGAACTTGCCGCAGGGAGCGAGGTCTGCACTTTGGTGAGAAGCCCGGCTGCCTGTCACCTTTGACTTTCAGGGACAGGGCAGGGCTGGCCTGGGCTCTAGTCCTATCCTGTGAACTTCAGCAAGGTATTTATACTCTCTGGGCATGTGTCTCCCCATCTGTAAAATGGGGATTTTTTTTTTTTTTTGGAGACAGAGTCCCACTGTCACCCTCGGTAGAGGGTTGTGGCATCATCATAGCTCATAGTAATCTCAAATTCTTGGGCTCAATGATCCTCTTACTTCAGTCTCCAGAGTAGCTGGGACCACAGACAACTGCCACCACACTGGCTAATTTTTCTATTTTCAGTAGAAATGGGGGTCTCACTCTTGCTCAGGCTGGTCTCAAACTCCTGAGCTCAGGTGATCCACCTGCCTCGGCCTGCCAGAGGGTAGGATTACAAGCATGAGCCACCATGCCCAGCCCAGTACAATAGGGGTTAATAAAGTGGCAAAATATCTCACAACTGCAGGGAGCACAACGCCTGTCTTACTCAAAGTGAGCCCAGCCCTGTTCCAGACTTGCAGCATCCTTGGGGCCCTGGAAGGACTTGGGTATAGGGCCCAGAGGGCTGGTGTGGCACCATGGAAGCACTCAACTGGGGCTGTTGATCGCTGTAAGACTCAGTCTCTCCATCCTCCACCAGCAGCCCGTGCTTCCTGTCCTCACCTTCCTGCTTCTAGAGCTCCCCAAAGGCAGCAGATGGCCCCGCTCCTCCAGAAGATGCCCGTGTGCGTAGGGAGGGCTCAACGGAGGACAGACCAATACAATTGCTGGAGGCTGGCCCAAGTGCGGGCTGTTGGATAATCTTGGGCAGTTTCTTTACCAGGGCTCAATGAGGCCCTGGGGCTCAATGTTTGACAGAGGAATGTCTGACAGAAGGTTGTAGAAGAAGCTGCACATTTTCCAGCTGACAGATCTGCTGACTGGGATGGAATGAGGCTCCCTCCCCAAGGGCATCCTGCCCATATTATGGGCCATTATCAGAGCTAGACCCTGGCAGAGTAGTTGGAGTCAGGGGCCCTTCCCTCCTGGCCTGTCAGGGATGGGCAGAGGCTTCCTGGAGGAAGTGGCCCCAGAAGAGGAGCTTGTAGGATGAGAGTTCTGGGGGCCTTTCTGGGCAGCAAAGCCAGTGTGGAGAGCGGCTCTCCTCCCAGAGTCCAGTGCCCTGAGCCCTATCAGCGCCTGGGGAGAAACAAAATGAGGTTTTCAAAAAGCAGAGCCCAGTGGGAGGGGTGACCAGGCTCCTCTTCAGAACATATCTTCTGTGCAGAGGGCAGCTGTGTGGAGAGCTGAGAGGGTGTGGGGGAAACCTGACTCTTGCCCCAACTCCAGCCGTCTTGGGATCAACCTTTTTTTTTTTTGAGACCTCGGTAAACTGATGTGGCGTTACAATTCACAGCAACCTCAAACTCTTGGGCTCAAGCGATTCTCTTGCCTCAGCCTCCCTAGCAGCTGGGACTACAGGCATATGCCATAATGCCCAGTTTTTTTTTTGTTTGTTCGTTTAGCAGGCCTGGTCTGGGTTCGAACTCACCAGCCTGGGTGCATGTGGCCGGCACCTTAACCAATGAACTACAGGCACTGAGCCCTTTTTTTCCTTTTAGAGACAGAATCTTGCTTTGTCACACAGGCTGAAGTTTAGTGGTGTGATTAGAGCTCACTGCAGACTGGATCTCCTGGGCTCCAGCATCCTCCCACCTTAGCCTCCCGAGTAGCTGGGATGACAGGCCATGTCACCAGGCCAGTTAGGATCTACTTCTCTTTCCTTAGAGTGATGTGTTTTTTCTCCTCCATTTAATATAATAAATATGCCCAGGTATCTTATTTTTATTTTTATTTTTTTGTAGTTTTTGGCCGGGACTGGGTTTGAACCCACCACCTCCGGTATATGGGGCTGGTGCCCTACTCCTTTGAGCCACAGGTGCCGCCCATGCCCAGGTATCTTAACGCATCAGGAGCAGACTCCTTGTGCCACCCACTGCACATTCTAAAGAGGGGCCTGGTCACCCCTCCCACTGGACTCTGCTTTTCCAAAACCTCACCCCTGGATGTAGAGGGGTAGAAGGAAGTCCAGGGTAGCAGACATGTTATTTTGAGAATCATCAGATATCCAACCCTTCTCCAAGACTCCCAGCTCTGCAGTGGTCCAAGGAGCAGTCCAGGGAATGGTCAGACTTTCTTGTACCTCGTACCTAGTACCTGGCCCCTTTGCAAGTTCCCCTAGTCCTACCTCAAAGTAGTTCTAGAATCCAGCTGCTTCCCGCCACCTCTGTGGCTTCTTCCTAGTCTGAACCACCTTAGAACATGAAAATACTTACCACTTGTGCCTCTAAAACCTCTTCTCTGCTAGCCCTGAATAATTAAAAAAAAAAAAAAAAAGATTAGGTCATACCCCTTTCCAGCTGAAATCCTACTACGGCAGCTCTTGCCACTGCATAAATCCTACCTTTTTTCTTTTTTTTTTGAGACAGAGTTTCAAGCCGTCTCACTATGTTTCCCTTGGTAGAATGCCGTGGTGTCATAGTTCATGGCAACCTCCAACTCTTGGGCTTGAGCGATCCTCTTGCCTCAGCCTCCCAAGTAGCCAGGGACTAAAGGTGCCCGTCACAACACCTGGTTGTTTTTAGAAACGGAGGGTCTCACTCTTACTCAGGCTGGTCTTGAACTTGTGAGCGCAGGCAATCTACCTGCCTTGGCCTTCCAGAGGGCTAGAATTACAGGCATGAGCCTCTGTGCCTGGCCCCAATCCTAGAGTTCTACAAGTCCCTTCCTCCATGCTTCCCAACTTCAGAGCACTTTAAAATCACTAGGGAGTTTTTCGAAATATATAAATGGAGATGCTCTGACTGAATGAGCTTGGGTTGGGACTCAGCCACCAATATTTAAAAAAAATAGTAATAAAGTTGCTGAGGTGGGTGCCACTCCTGTGCAGTGAGGTCTGTGAACCTCCACCCTTCATGGCTTAGCCCAGCTTGGACAACTCAGGTATAGCTGTGCTGGGTTCCAGCTGGTGCCATGCTGCCCCAGGGCCTTTGTACTGCTTGTCTGCCCTTGATAGATTCCCCCCCCCCCTTCGCATCTGCCCCGACTCACCCTTCCCTTCCTTCAAGGTCACCTTCTCAAGAGGTCTTTCCTGACTGAGGCTTAGTGTATACTCTCAGATCATACCCTGTCCCCATATCCTGATTTTTCTTTTCCCCCTCCCCCTCTTCTTTCTTTCTTTTTTTTCTGAAACAGGATCTTCTTGCTCTGTTGCCTGGGCTAGAGTATAGTGTCATCATACAACTCACTACAACCTCAAGTTCCTGGCCCCAAATGATCCTCCTGCCTCATTGATTTACATTTCTATCATAACAGGAACATTACCTCATCACAGCTTTACTGCAAAGATTAAATGAGATAACTTGAGTAGAACAAAACAGGGCTGAGTACATGAAAAACTTCAATACATGGGAGCCATTTTTTTTTTTTTTTTTTTTTTTGAGTCAGTCTCATTTGGTCACGCTCAGTTAAGTGCTATAGTGTCACGGCTCACAGCAACCTCAAACTCTTTGGTTCAAGTGATCCTCTTGCCTCGGCCTCCCAAGTAGCTGGGACTACAGGTGCCCACTATAACTCCTGGCTATTTTTTAGAGATGGTGTCTAGATCTGGCTTAGGTTAGTCTTGTAATTGTGAGCTCAGGCAATCCACCTGCCTCAGCCTCCCAAGTGTTGGGATTGGAGGTGTGAGCCACTGCACCCAGCCATTGGAGCCACTTTTATTTATGGTATTTACAACTTTTTCTTTTTTCTTTTTTTTCTTTTGAGACAGAGTCTAACTCTGTTGCCCTGGCTAGAATGTAGTGGCATCATCATAATTCACAGCAACTTCAAACTCCTCGGCTCAAGTGATTGCCTTGCCTCAGCCTTCCAAGTAGCTGGGACTACAGATGCCTACCATGGCACCCAGCTAGTTTTTCTATTTTTAGTAGAAAATAGAAGCCTCTTGCTCAGGCTGGTCTCAAACTCCTATGGTCAGGCAATCCACCTGCCTTGGCCTCCCAAGAGTGCTAGAATTACAGGGCCTGCCCTATTTACAACTTCTTGATGTAATCTTACGTATTTACTTGTTTGTTCAATAACTTTCTATCTTCCCCATTGGACTATAAATTCCATGAGGGCAGGAACCATCCTGGCAAATACGTGTATTCAGGGTGCCAAAAATATGTGTACACATTTTAAGAAAGGAAATAACTGTATTAAAATTGCAATACTTGGGGCAGCTCTGTGGCTCAATGAATAGGGTACCAGCCCCATATACTGAGGGTGGTGGGTTCGAACCCAGCCCCAGCCAAATTGCAATACTTAACTCACATTGGATTTCTGCAATTACAAGAAATATGTATACAAGATAACAAGCAAACGTTATCAATATTTATTGAGGTTAAATAGTTTTTTCCTTGCTTAAAATGTGTATACATTTTTTTAGACACCCCCCCCCTCTGTTATTTGTTGAGTACCTAAAACATGCAAGGAATTGTTTCAGCTAAGTTCTAGGAAGGTAGGGGGCCTCCTGAAAGTAGTTTCTGGGGCGACCACCACAGGGAAGGTGAGAGGAAGTCAGAGGGGATGAGAGACAAGGTGGGGGAGAGCTGAGCTGAGCAGTGTTTAGAGCAGTGTGCCATGAAGCTGAGCTTGTGATGAATCAAGGGTCACTGGGACATGTCCCTGCCCTGTTCAAATGTCTTCAGAGACAGAGCCCTGGGCTGATACGGCAGAACGTTCTGGAACTCAGGGACAATCTAGTCCAGTCTGTCCTGGGATGGCCATTCTCCTCCTAATTCAGGGCAGGGTTCTGCTCAGAGACAGGCAGGCAGGGCTTCCTCCATGGATCTTTTCTTCTCAGAGGAAAAGAGCACTCAGAGAGCAGCGCACCTGCCCTCTGGGAGGTAATTAGTGTTCTATTTCAAGGCCTTGGAAATGCGCCCCTTCCCTGACACAAATCCGCTTGTAAATGCAATCCAGGAATAATCAGGGACGTAGAGGAAGGTCTAAGGGCAAGGCAGTTCATTACAGCATTATTTATAATGACAAAGTGGGTGACCTAAACGGCCAGGAGTGGAAGATTGGTAAACTCTAGTCCAATCACATAACAGCCCGCCATGTGGCCCTTAAAAATCACGTTCTCAGCTGGGCACTGTGGCTCATGCCTGTCATCTGAGCACTCTGGGAAGACAAGGTGGGTGGATTGCTTGAGCTCAGGAGGTCAAGACCAGCCTGAGCAAGAGTAAGACCCCATCTGTAATAAAAACAGAGAAACTTGGGCAGTTCCTATGGCTCAGTGAGTAGGGCGCTGGCCCCATATACGGAGGGTGGCAGGTTCAAACCCAGCCCTGGTCAAACTGCAACAACAACAACAACAACAACAACAACAACAAAAACAGTCAGGTGTTGTGGCGGGCACTGTAGTCCCAGCTACTGGGGAGGCTGAGGCAAGAGAATTGCCTAAGCTCAAGAGCTGGAGGTTGCTGTGAGCTGTGATGCTACAGCACTCTACAGATGGTGACAAAGTGAGACTCTGTTTCTTTAAAAAATAAAAATAAAAAATAAAAACAGAGAAACTAGCTGGGCATTGTTGTAGGCTGCCTGTAGTCTCAGCTACCTGGGAGGCTGAGGCAAGAGGATTGCTCGAGCCCAAGAGTTTGAGGTTGCTGTGAACTACAATGACACCATGACACTCTACTCAGGGTGACAGAATGAGAGTCTATCTCAAAAAAAAAATTACGTTCTCAAAGGATGTTTGAGTAAATGGGGAAATGTTCATAACATTTAGTTTTAAAAAAGAGAACACAAAATCACATATACTAGTGTAGTGTGATACGATTCTGTGATGACGGAAAGGTTCCATACCCACACTCGCCAATACTCCAGACACGGGCCACGTCAGACTACTGAGCATTTGAAATCTTGGCTAATGCAATAACTAAATTTTTAATTTAACTTTTTTCTTTTTATTGTACCCATGCAGAAGTTTAGAATTTTTAATTTTACTAAATTTAAAATTTAAATAGCCCCTCGTGGTTAGTGAATTCTGTAGTGAATTGCACGGTTTCACTAAAATCACAATCATGTTTAAAAAAAAAAGTTATGAAAAACACATGAAAAACAGTGGAAAGTATTCCCAGGGCACACAGTAGTTTTCTCTTTCCCTAAGATACGGGGAGATTTCAATTTTCTGTGTTTAATTTTTCTGCTTTCAAATTTTCACACAATGAACAGATTTTTTCTCTAATCAGAAGAATAGCAGAGGCACATCAGGGGAGAGAGGAGGGCAGAAGGGGCAGGCGGGGAGAATCTGTCTGCACAGGGCTTGTTTTGACAGGAATGCTGTGCCCTGGTGGGTGGGTCTTCTCCAACCTGTAGGACAACCTTGCTGACACACTGCAAACAGCCAGCCTGAGTGCGCATGCGCGTGCACACAGGTCTCACCATCTGTTGCGAACCTGGCAGCAAAGTGTTGCCTCTTCAGCTGTGTTAAGACTTTGGTGGATTTTCTTGTTTTTCTCACTTGTCTCCCAGGCCTGACTTCAGCGGCTTCTCCAAGTTGCTGACAACTTCAAGGAGATTTTGGTCAAATTCTTCGTCAGGGCTGCAAAGACTTTGGGAAGGAGGACGGAGTTCCTGCAGGTGTCAGCAGAAGCCGGGAAGGGAACCCGGGCTGGCTTGCTCATCATGGCTTTGCTGGTGTGGCAGGAGTTTAGAAATTTGAACTATTTGAAGTGGTAAGGATAAGGGAAGATATAATTTTCCTGAATACATAGCTGGAGGCTTTCACATTTTTTAATAGGTAGAGAGGTCATGTGCAGTGGTTCTCAAACTTTGGTGAGCCTAAGAATCCTCTGGTTGCTTGTCAGAAGTATAGATTCTTAGTGCTAAACCCTAGGGATTATTTAATCTACCCTCTCAGATGCAGAAATGGGGTGCAGGAAGCAGAGGGCCAGGCCATGTGCCTAAGCCACCAGCTGGTCAGCAAAGCTGGGATTAGAGTCTGGGTGTCCGACATGGGTGTTTTTTATGCTCTCATGCTGCCCCTCAACTTGCCTGTGGCAGCTGTTTGGCGTCAAGGGAAGAGTTAGATAAAGGTGGGGTGTGTGTAACAAACACCAATACCAATCAATTCTCTAACACCAACTGGATGTCCAATAATTCAGTTGAATTCTGACACCACCCCAAATTAGCACACACCCCACAAGTTAAGAGCTTCTGCCCCCATTGAGATGCCAGCTGCAAATGGGATACTGTGACTTTCCACACTTCTGCTCAGCTGACTTCAAATTTGGGAGTTCCCTTAACCCTTTCCCCCTACCAGGTTTGATAATTTGCTAAAATAACTCACAAACTCAGGAAAGTATTATACTTAATGCTATTCCAGTTTATTATATAGGTTACAGCCAGATGAAGTATACAGGGTGAGGTCTGAAAGGGTACAAGAGCCTCTGTCCCCAGGCCAGGAGTAGTGGCTCATGCCTGTAATTCTAGCACTTGGGAGTCTGAGGCAGGTGGATTCTCTGAGCTCACGGGTTCGCGACCAGCCTGAGCCAGAGCGAGACCTAATCTCTAAAGATAGCTGGGTATTGTGGTGGGTGCCTGTAGTCCCAGCTAATCAGGAGGCTGAGGCAAGAGAATCACTTGAGCCCAAGAGTTTGAGGTTGCTGTGAGCTATGATGCCATAGCACTCCAGTGAGGGTGACAAAGTGAGACTCTATCTCAAAAAAGAAAAAAGAAAAAGAGCCTGTCCCCCATGGACTTAGGGGTACAACACCATCCTGGCATGTGGGTGTGTTCACCTAACTCTCACAACCCTGTCGTATATTTATTTGAGACAGAGTCTCACTCTGCTCTGTCACTTGTGTACAGTGCTGTGGCATCATCATAGCTCATAGCAACCTCAAATTCTTGGGCTCAAGTGATCTTCCTGCCTCAGCCTCTGAGAGGCTGGGACTACAGGCACCTGCAACGACGCCTGGCTATTTTTAGAGATGGGGGTCTCACTCTTCCTCATGCTGGTCTGGAACTCCAGAGTTCAGGCAATCCTTCAGCCTCAGCCTTCCAGAGTACCAAGATTACAGGTGTAAGCCACGGCGCCTGGAGCCATGGTGCATGGCCCCTGTTTAAGGGTTCTAATAAAAGTTTCATTCTGTTCGTTCCCATCATCAACTGTCCCTGACTGGACTCATCTCTGGCCCCTCTCCTCTCCCTGAAAGTTCTAACCCTCTAATCACATGGGAGGTTTTTGGGTCCACCAGTAAGGCCCCCCAATATTCCAGGATCCTTCATTAGCATATTAACAAGCAGTAAATTCCAAGGGTTTTAGAAGCTCTGTTGCAGAAACACAAAAGACAAGTACTTACTTTTTTATTATAACACATGGGGTACTTGCATTTTTTTTTTTTTTTTTTTTTGAGACAGAGCCTCACTATGTCACCCTGGGTAGAGTGATGTGGCACCACAGCTCAAAGCAACCTCAAACTCTTGGGCTTGAGTGATTCTCTTGCCTCAGCCTCCCAAGTAGCTTGGACTATAGGTGCCTGCCACAATGCCCAGGTAGTTTGTTTTTATTAGAGATGGCAATCTCAACTCTTGCTCAGGCTGGTCTTGAACTCCTGAGCTATTTTTTGGTTGTGATTGTCATTGTTGTTTGGCAGACCCAGGCTGGATTAGAACCTGCCAGCTCTGGTGTATGTGGCAGGAGCCTTAGCCGCTGAGCTACAGGCGTCAACTTGCAGCTTTTTGGAAAACACCACTTGCCTTGCAAAGACAAAATCGGCCTGGTCAATGATGCTTATTCTTAGCATTTCTAGTCTAGTTGTCTGCAGCTGGCTCAAGGGCAGACGCTGTTGGTACAGGAGTGGATGGAGGCAGTCACTGGGGGACTGGCAGGTTTCCCTACTCATGTTTCAGGACCCCAAACCTCAAATTCAAAGACCCACTAATGCCCCAGGTGTTAGTCAGAGTGCCTCAAACTCCAGCAGTCCCAAGTCAGAAGGCATGTGTCAGGTCTCAGAGTGGAGGGCTTGACCCAGTGAGACCCCACACCCTCAGGAATGTGGCCAGAGAAGGGACTTACAGCTGGCTGAAGGCACAGCTGGGTCTCAAGGGCTGTGGGACAGCTCGGGCTATTGGGTGGTGTTTGAAGACCAGCAGCCACATGACTTCTGCCAGAAAATCACACATTGAATGTAATTCATTTGGTATCATCCAATTTCAAGCTCATTTATCCAGGTCAGGAACCATTTATTGTGCATCTAACAAGTTGAGGCCCGCACAGCATCTTTCTAACATACAGCCTGTTCATGGCTTGCCTCTGTGCCTCTGTCACGGCCACACTGCAGGGTAGAGGGGTGGGGAGGCTGACTTTCATAGGTTTCACACCGCCAGCTGGCAGGGAAAATCCCCCTTTGGCTGCCCCAGCCTCCTCAAACCTGCTCTGCAGAGAAAGGGGTTTGGGGGCACCTGGCAGGTCACCTATGTGAGCCATTTACCTCCTGGGAAACAGCCCAAGAGCCACTTAGGGAGACCACTCTGGAATGCCTGCTACTTAGAATGGGATGTACAGAAAGCTCCCTGTCTAGCAGGCTCACCCACCCATCCTGCTTTGAACTGCTCCTTTGGGCCCTTAGAAAGGCAGCTGACTGAGGTAACATAAGCTTATCTGTCAGCTTGTCTCTATTCTGAAAAAAGTCATCTCAAAACAGTTCAGATAAATAATATGTGTATAATGGAGGCTGGGCACATTGGCTCACACCTACAATTCCAGCACTTTGGGAGGCCAAGGTAGGAAGATAATACTTGAGTCCAGGAGTTTGAGAACAGCCTGGACAATACAGTGAGCCCCCATCTCTGAATTAATAAACTCCTAAATATTGAAATTATAAGGTATGTAGCTGTGTCCCTACCTCCCAATTTTTGATTTTTCTAATTTTAAAAAATTTTCTTTGCTCCTTCCAAATTTAATATATAAAACCACACCTGTAAACCATAGAATATAAAACCATTTCAAAGTATGTAATTCAGTGGCACATAGTACACTTGCAATGTGGGCTATCCTCACCTCTGAATTTACAAGTTGTTAAGTTTGTATAGCTGGGATCACGAGTCTTTTGCCATTTGCTTTTTGCATCACTGCTCCTTACAAGGTTCATCCATGTTGATGCACATGGCCCTGGTTGACTCATCTCCCTGCTGAGTTGTATGCCATTGTGTGACTTTTCACAAGTGATCCATTCTCTAGTGGGCATTGGGTCATGAAGGCATTTAGAACATGCCACCCTAAACACGCCACTCTGGTCTACTGACTACGTTGAGTGAAAGGCCCTTGAGAAATAGCAGAAGTGGGCAGCGCCTGTGGCTCAGTGAGTAGGGCGCTGGCCCCATATACCGAGGGTGGTGGGTTCAAACCCAGCCCCGGCCAAACTACAACAAAAAAATAGCCGGGTGTTGTGGCGGGCACCTGTAGTCCCAGCTACTCGGGAGGCTGAGGCAAGAGAATCGTGTAACCCCAAGAGCTGGAGGCTGCTGTGAGCCGTGTGATGCCACGGTACTCTACTGAGGGCGGTAAAGTGAGACTCTGTCTCTACAAAAAATCAATCAATCAATCAAGAAAATTAGCAGAGGTGAGGACACTGTAACTTTCCTTCCTTTCCTTAAAAGCAGATGAAGTGTGTCTTCCCTATACCAAAAGGAAAAGATGTTTTTATCACCGGGGGTGGGAAGCGAAGGCTGAGAAATCTGTACAAACCAACCTTGTTAACCTCTTATCATTCTTTCTATTTTATTTATTTATTCAGACAGAGTCGCACTTTGTTGCCCTCTGTGGAGTACTGTACTGTCATAGCTCACAGCAACCTCAAATTACTAGACTCAAGCAATCCTCCTGCCTCAGTCTCCCAAGCAGCTGGGAGTGCAGGCGCCTGCCACAAAGTCTAGCTATTTAATTCTTGCTCAGGCTGGTCTCGAACTCATGAGCCCAGGAGATCTAACAGCCTCAGCCTCCCACAGTGCTGGGATTATAGGCACAGGCCACTGTACCTGGCCCCAAAATCTCAAACTTTTTGAGCATCGTCATTCAAAGGAAATGCCCATTGGAACATTCGGAATTTCAGAATTTTGGATTTTGAATAACGCAAATATTCCAAATCTCCCCCACCCCCAATCCAAAATCGGAAGCACTTCTGGTCCCAAGCATTTCCAGTAAGGGACACTTTAGCTGTAGTCCTGCCTCCGTGTGTTGATACTTCTCAAGGGTGTCAGCCCCGGAATAGCATTGCTGGGTCACAGACCTGGTACGGATGCAGATTTATTAAGGTTTGCTGAAGTGTTCTTTAAAGTGGTTCTGATGTATATATCCATAGGCTTGGCTTTCTTGGGAACGAGGAGCTAGGAGGACAATTACATATCCATACTTAACACGTGGATATTGTATTTCATTTAATAAAGTCTCAAGCTGTTGCCCTGGGTGGAATGCTGTGGTATCATAGCTCACAGCAACCTCCAACTCAGGCTCAAGCTATCCTCTTGCCTGTTTTTCTTTTTTTTAGTAGCGATGGGGGGGGGGGGGAGAGTGTCTTGCTTTTGCTCAGGCTGGTCTTGAACTCATGAGCTCAGGCAATCCACCTGCCTCGGCCTCCTAGAGTGCTAGATTACAGGCCTGAGCCATGGCGCCTGACCATCTTTTGAGAGCAAGGGATCTGAGACTCAGAGAGGCTGAGCTAGGATGGTCAGAGGCAGGATGCCACCCAGGGTCTGACCCACTGCCACACTCCTTACTAGGCACCTGGTATCTTTGAGTATAGGCTCAGAAAGTCCACCCACAGCTTTCTGACATCACAAACACTGAAAGCTGGACCATGGAAAGAGGCTCTGAGGAGGGGCTCTGCAGTGTGAGCCGCTGCAAGGCACTGGCGAGGATGCTGCTGGACTTCTATACCCACTTTCTTGTTGAAGTCACCCTGCCTCTGCACAAAGATTGCATCTGATAGCATTTTGGGGTCAAATTATCCTAGGAGGGTCTAAACAAAAGTAGCAGTAAGAGACTTAGCAAGAAAGGCTAAGGCAGGAATCCTGGGCACACCTGCTGGGAAGGGTGGGACGGTGGGAGTGGCACTCACTGTACCAACTCTCTCAGCCTCCCACACACCAAGTGCCTGCTGCCATCTGGGCACTAAGTCCTTCCCTCATGCCCTAAAGCAGAGAAGACAGCACTGTTCAACGCTGAACCGTGATCATGGGTGGAGCTTAAGACATGGTGACACCTGCCACCAGGCCTGCCTAAACCAAGGCCAAAGGGCGTGTAGGGGAGGGTTCTCGGCAACTCGTTTCCCCCTGCCAGAAAGCAGTTCAGACACTGCCCAGGCGTGGGCCAGGAGCCGAAGCCAGTGTGCCCACATCTTGGTGAACTCTGATGGAAACTTTGGCACTGGTAGACTGGCTGCCATCCTCTTGGATGCAGGCACCTCCTCAACCTTTGGTTCTCCCAACCATTTGCCCTCAAGTCTTTCTTTCCCATAGTGCTGGGATCCAGAAGGGGACGGAGGCTATTTCATCTCATCCCTCCCACATCCTGCCTGCAGTCGTGCCCTGTGGGTGTGACCACTGGCTGTTTTACGGGATGACCTCAGGCAAGTTTCCTCCTCTGTTAAGATGGGCAGAGGATCTAACTAGATAAATGTGAGGAAGCACATGGCACATTTGTTGCTGAAGTGGAGAGCTTCTGATCTTTCCCCCAGAGCCCACCATTCTCAGACCAACTCTTATTTGAACTTATAGTTTTGGTAATTAAAAAGTCCTGAGTCTTGGCTTGGCACCTGCCGCTCAGCAGCTAGGGCAGCAGCCACATACACCAGAGCTGGCGGGTTCAAATCCAGCCTGGGCCTGCCGGACAACAATGACAACTACAACCAAAAAATAGCCAGGCATTATGGTGGGCGCCTATAGTCCCAGCTACTTGGGAGGCTGAGGCAGAAGAATTGCTTAAGCCCAGGAGTTGAAGGTTGCTGTGAGCTGTGATGCCATGACACTCTACCGAGTGAGACTCTCTCTCTAAACAAAAACAAAAACTCCTGAGTCTTACCCAACATGCCTGAGCAATTCCAGTTGTGGGTAAGAAATGATACCAAAAAGCAGAAGGCCACACTCTCGAAGCCCATTCTAGGTCCCTTCCCCACGCAAATCACACCACACAAACCATCAATACATCATGTCACACATTCTATCTTGCCACACCCACTGCACTACCTGTCTGCTGATGCCACGAGGCAGCACAGCACCTGGACAGCCCATCGCCTGGCCTCCAGGTGCCAGAGGCATCATCACTCCCTTTTGTCCAGTTCTGCCCTTCCACAGTGCCAGCCACTTGGCCAATCTGCTGAACAGCATGGTCTCGTGAAGATGGCACCGGGCTAAGTGTTTGCTGGGACTTTGTCCACTCCCTCCTTATGGCTCCAACAGTGTACAGCTCACTCAAGACTTAGTTCTTCATGTGCCCCCTTTTGCCCCTAGAGACCTTATGCCGAGTTGCTAATTAGAGCACCTTGTTCCTCAGGAAGTAGGTGAGCAGGGCACGTCAAGAGGCTTGTTTGATTCTTTGACTTTACCCTGTTTTAGGGCAGTTTTTTTCAGTAATGAGAAGGGACCAGATGTCCTGGAAATCCAATAAGCACATCTGGGACGTGGAGAAAACAAAGGACTAGACAGCAAGAGCAAGGCCAGGAGCTCAGCTCCCAGGGAGTCCCTGGGTTCTGCAGGAGCAGCTGAGGAGTCCTTGGACTGTCCTTGTCAGCCACTCAGGACCTGGCAGGGACGAGCACTTACAGGCAGAGGACTGCCAGACGCCTCTCAGCCTGAGTCATCCTTTCCACTTCCCACTTCCTGCAAACATTTTCCTTGACAATTCCCAACTCCTGGATAAGGGACATCATTTCCTTTGGAGTCGGACAGATTAGTTTTCACTAAATGTGAATGTGATGAGCCAGATAAAATATTATTCATTTGCTACTAAAACCATAGATGTGATAATGTCTGTGATGGTTCAAATAAGACTTTAAAGGTGATTCTTTTTTTTTTGGAGACAGTCTCACTTTGTCACCCTTGGTTGAGTGCCGTGGTGTCACAGCTCACAGCAAGCTCAAACTCTTGGGCTTAAGCGATTCTCTTCCTCAGCTGCCTCCTCCTAAGTAGCTGGGACTACAAGAGCCTGCCACAACGCCCAGCTTTTTTTTTTAAGAGACAAGGTCTCACTGTTGCTCAGGCTGGTCTTGAAACTGGAGCTCAGGCAATCCACCCAACCTTGGCCTCCCAGAGTGCTGGGACTACAGCACCTGGCCAGAAAAAGTGACTTTTTTTTTTTTTTTTTTTTTTGCAGTTTCCAATAAGGGACACTGGAATCAGCTCCTACAGCTGGGCTGGCCATGGTGGCCCCCTGAGAAAGGCTACGCACTTGTTGAGACAGCTTAGGCCTCTGACTGAGGTAGGAAGAAGCTGGGACAGGCAGCAATGCCCGCTGAGAAGGCGGGTATCACTGAAGGCATGGTGGGCTCATGTAGGAGCACAGATGACCAAGAGGAAGGTTCAAGAGTCACCCAGGGTTGCTGGGTGGTGCTGGGGGCACACTCTTCTCTGCAGCATAGCACTCAGCCCCCATGGAAGGTCAGGCAGGTCTGAGCAGATTCCCGTATCCTGCGGCCTGGTTTGCATCTACAAGAAATAGCCACTCATTTTCAGAGACCAGATGTTTTGCTGGCCAGTCCCGCTGTCCCTTGAATTTGATCCATAACAAAGAGGAATGAAAAGGTGTCAGAGAAGATGCTTCAAAGTCTGGAAAGATGAGATGACACAGAATCTGTAAAGCTTGCCATTTCTAAGCTGTTCAAAGAAGCACAACATCTTAGGAGGTAGACAGGACCTCTTAGGAGGTAGACAGGGCCAGGGTCCCCTGTACCACACTCTTGGCCACTGTCAGACCTGCATGGTGAAGGGGAGCTTCCATCCTCAAGCTTGGAGCACTTTCATTATACAGAGCTCAAATGTGCCTTTCTGTAACAATTTAAAAAATGTTTTATTATGAAAAGTTCAAATCTATACAAAAGCAGAGAGAATCACATAATCGGTGTAACAATACTCCTGTCCCAGCCTCAACAATTGGCCAGTCTTGTTACATCTCTGACCCCACACACTCCTCTGGGGTAATTTTTTTTTTTTTTTTCCTGAGACAGAGTCTCACTATGTCACCTTCAGTAGAGTGCTGTGGCGTCACTGTTCACAGCAACCTCAAACTCTTGGGCTTAAGCGATTCTCTTGCCTTAGCCTCCCAAGTAGCTAGGACTACAGGTGCCCGCCACAGCCTCTGGGGCAATTTTAAAGAACAAATGGAAAAAAGTCTGCTGGTTTATGACAAAGATGGAGTATACTAGGTGTCCTCATTGGCTGACCTATTACCTATTCCTAATTTCCTCCCTCTCTGCCTTTTTTTTTTTTTTTTTTGAGACAGAGTCTCAATCTGTTGTCCTGGGCAGAGAGTTGTGGCATCATAGCTCACAGCAACCTGCAACTTTTGGGCTCAAGTGATCCTCTTGCCTCAGTTTTTCTATTTTTAGTAGAGATGGGAATCTCGATTTGCTTAGGCTGGTCTCAAACTTGTGAGCTCAAGCAATCCACTCTCCTTGGCCTCTCAGAGTGCTAGGATTACAGGTGTGAGCCACCATGCCTGGCCCTGAAGCTCTTAAATGTCTCTGTACGATGATATGTGTGCACAGACATACACGTGCACATGTGTCATGCAGAGGAGGGGCTTCATCAGGGAGATGAAGTGATGTCAGCACAGAAGGCTCGGAAAGAGGTTCCATGGAGATCAGAGAGACAGTGAAGTCAAGGCAGATGGCACAGTTTAAAATGGGAAAAGTATGGGACACTAAAGTAGGGGTCTACACATTGGGAGAGGGACAGAGCCAACAGCTATGAAAAGTAGCCAGATTCTGTTAAAAGGGATTAGACTAGAGGGCCTTCTCAAAAACTCATAGACAGGAAAAGAGTCATCCTATGGAGGTCAGATATGTGCAGCAAACCTGCTGGGGAAAGATGGGCCTCTTTGGAGACAGCAGAATGGAATGACCTTCCTACACAGTGATAACATTGCTCTAGTGCAGGGTGCAGATGGAAGAGGCTGTGTAAGGGCTGGATCTTGAGGACAGGGAGGGTCTAGGCACACACTTGTAATTTTCACTGACACATTTGATTTCTCTCTCCGTGCCTTGGAGCAAAGCAAAAAGAGCAAACTCACATGTGGGAAGAACCCAGGACACTTTTGCAGCTTCTGTCTTATCTCTTAAGTCTTCAAAGGTGGGAACATTTGCTAAAAAGAAAAAACCCTAACTTATTATGAACCCACTGTCATTTATTCTGTAGGATTCCAAATCAGTTTTCAGACAGGGAGAGGACGTGGCTCATACGTGACTGGAACACTGGCTGCTATAAAGTGGAATGCTAGAGGCACTCAGAACTCAGAGGAGTCGGGGAAGCAGTCATGTAAATGGCTGAGTAACGGGTGATGCAGCAGTGAGACCAGCTGGGAGGACTTGCATCTCAGAGCTTGGCCTAATCAAATGCTGGCTGGTCTTAGGTTAAAGGACTTTCCTCTGTTATTCCTATGTCTTAGTACAGGAACCTCACAACTGAGATCCTCACAACTTCACCAGCCACTTGTTCTATCACTGGCCTAAAAGATCTATTAGCACTTCTAGAATCCTTTATCAGAGTGGATGTGAACAATGTCCTCAAATGTAGTCTGTGACCTTTCTGAGTAATGAGACCCATAATTCCATAACCATCTAGTGTTGACAATTAGGTCTTGGTTGTCATGAACTCTGACCACACAGTAGAGGCCTAGATTGGGAGACCTGCCATGAGCTGGTGCTCATACCCCTCAGCTGTCACCAGTTCACCTTACCCCAGTAGTACTGGTGTTACTCATGCCATTTACAGACCAGAAAATGGAAGTACAGGAAACTGCCCTGTGATCAAGGTCACACAGCTGGGATGTATGGGCAGGAAATGGATCCCAGTCTTTGGAACTTCAAAGGTGGGAACATTTGCTAAAAAGAAAACCCCCCAACCTTGTATGTGACTCAGGTAACATACATGCACACCCATGCACACCAGACGGTGTGGGTATAGTGCTTTATTCAGGGAAATGGTCACCAAAGATTTGTTTCTCTCTTTTTTGCTGCTCCCCAGAGAAGTCTGACTCTAAAGTAGAAGTCTGGGATTTAAATTTTCTTAAGGAACACGATAAAGAAAGTCCTTCAGAATATACTTTGATAAACCAAAATGATGAATTACGGAGGTGGGAGCACATCTCAACTTGACTTTTTGATAAGAGGGAAAAGGAAGGAAAAAAAAATGTGTTAATTCAGCAATAATATACCCTTACTTTCTGCCTTACATCATGTCAGGAGGAATCCCATTCAGGGGAGAGAGAAAGAGACCACCAGAGAGGCCTGAGTGGAATGGAGAACAAATTCCCCAGGCCCTGGCGATCCATTAATGCTAAAGAGGTCTCCAGGACAGGGCTGACTGCAGGAAGAGCCTCACGGTCCCAGGAAATTCACACCCTGGCTGGTCAGCTCTCTTCACCACGACTGGCAGGTGCTGGCTGGGACTGGAGAGGGCTCTGCAGCAGAACAGAGGCTGGGCAAGTGAGGTCATCATCTGCACCGCTCCGCAAAGGACTGGTTATTTATTTATTTATTTATTTCGGGACAAACTTTTCAAAGTAAAATGAATGAAATCACATGAAATCAAGATAGAAAGAATTTAAATGTAGAAAGACAGACCTTACTAGGAAACAGGTGATGAGAAACACTGGAAAATATTTCACAGATGCAAGAAGCTCACATTGTAAACAGGATTAAGTTGCTATTGATTCTGCCCAGGACATCAAGGTTTCATTTTGCTCAGCCTAAGATCTCGCTCAATTTCAAACTGCCTGTGATCCACTCGGTCTAGGAAAGCTTTCCGTTCAATGTACCTAGAAGAAGATGGAAACAATGCTTGTCAGCAGAATCCAGTAGGAGAAACTGCCTCCCCTACATGGTCCCACCCCCAGGTATAAACCGGGTAACAGTCACTGCGAACAGAACATAGCTGGTCCCCAGAACCGTGACTCTTCTGGTAACAACCAAACCACTCAGATTGGGTCTCAAAGAGGATGGATGTTTCTTGTTCAGAAGTGAAAGAAAATAAAATGAAAAGGACAGGGCACCAACTTATCAATTTCATAATAAGACTTTGAGGGAAGAAAAAAGAACATGGGCTTGGATTGGTTAAGGACAGGTTCAAATCCTTGCTGGGCAATGGTAGACAAGATCTCTGAGGCTTGTTCTTCTCCACAACAACATGATAGCCTCGGTGGTGTGCTGAGTTGGTGGGTGAGCAAAAGCTATGCATTCTGCATATATAATCAAAATGTGAAAAGGGGCTGGTGTGGCAATCCTAGCACTCTGGGAGGCTGAGGTGAGGGGATCCCTTGAGCTCAGGAGTCTGAGACCAGCCTGAGGGAGAATGAGACCTCGTCTCTACTAAAAATAGAAAAATCAGCCAGGTGTTGTGGTGGGTGCCTGCAGTCTCAGCTAATGGGAAGGTGGAGGCAGAGAAGTTTGAGCTCCAAGTGAGATACCATAATGCCACTGCACTTTAGCATGGGCAACAGAGTGAGCCTCTTAAAAAGTAAGTGAAAAGGGTGCATCTAGAAATGGAAGAAATAAGATAGCAAGAATACCACCAAGGGCTGCTGTGAGGGTGAGCAGAGGTACTTAAAGCACACACTTTTATAAACTATTTTGCTTTGGGTTTTGTTTAACTAAGTGATGGATACGCAACAAAAACAACTTAATTGCTTTTAGCTTTCTTTCCTCTCATCCTTCTCTTCTTTCCTTGGTATCCTCTATTCGATTTGGGGCTAGGTTGCTTCTGTGAGGATGACATGGGAGTCCCTTCCCTAAATCCCTCTAAAGGAATGAGATTAAGGGCCTCTGCGGCCTATAGTACACATACAGGATCCCTTAAAAGGCTCTGCCCCCCAAGCTGGGGCCAGGTTCAGCAAACAAGGCTCCCCTGGTTCTTCCAGGTAGGGTGGAAGGACACTGAGGCTGAAGCGGGGGTGGGGGTGGGGTGGGGAGGAGATGGGTATGCTTGCCAGGAGGAGCCGGGGCTGCTTAACGAGACGCAGCTGCATTTTAATGGACCTTCTTGTCATAAAGTGTGCCGAGGTCTGCCTGGGGGGAGGATATCTCTGCTGCTAATTAATCTACTGAGAGAGCAAAATTGCCATTGAAAATGGGAGACATAATTGAATCTCTGCACTAATTTTTCTTTTATTGCACTGTGGAAAATGTGCATCTCATTACAAGGTCATTACATTTATAGTAAGAATGTTACCAGGTTTAGGAACTGGTGTTTCTTTGCAGAGTTTAGGGCCTTATTTTCCCTCCCAGCAGCATCCTGGGAAGTGCAGTCCAAGCTATCTGTCTTCCTGCCAGGCTTGTGGTCATTAACTCTAGATCTTACTACAGAGGGCTGGCCAGAGGCATGCAGGGTATGAGACTAGAGGGCTTAGAGTCCAAGATTTTTTTTTAAGGGTGGCGCCTGTGGCTCAGTGGTAGGGCACCGGCCCTTATATACTGAGGGTAGCGGGTTCAAACCCGGTCCTGGCCAAACTGCATAAAAAAATAGCCGGGCATTGTGGCAGGCACCTGTAGTCCCAGCTACTCGGGAGGCTGAGGTAAAAAAATCACCTAAGCCCAGGAGTTGGAGGTTGCTGCGAGCTGTGACGCCACAGCATGTGGCACTCTACCGAGGGCGATAAGGTGAGACTCTGTCTCAAAAAAAAAATTTTTTTTTAAGACACAGTTTTGTTATGTCATCCAAGCTGGAGTGCAGTGGCCTAATCATAGCTCACTGTAACTTTGAACTCCTGGCCTCAACTGATCCTCCTGCCTCAGCCTCCCAAAGGACTATAGGTGTGTGCTTGAGTTTGAATCTTGACTTGCTTACTGTGTGACTCTGGGCAAGCCACATAACATTGCCAATTTTATTTCCTCTTCAAAAAAAGAAATACTAGCCAAAAAACCCCAAAACAAACAAAAAAATGCTAATCATCCCTATTCTGAAGGGCTGTTGTGTGGACTGAATGAAATAGCGTATACACAACCCTGGGCACAGAGCATGTGTTCATAAAACGGTACCTAATGCCGTCACCATCATTTTAGGAAGCCAGCTTCCACTAGTCCTACAGAGGTATGCAAGATGGCACTGGGCTCGATGCCTCTTATCAGCAGCTAGTGACCACCACCTCATCTGGAGGCCAGACTGGCTGTAAACACAGAATGACACGGCTAAATCTTAGGTTTACTATACACCCTCAAGGTTTGAGTTGCTAGATTTAGCAAGTAAAGATATTGGATGTCTAATTAAATTTGAATTTCAGATTTCCTGGCAATCACAGAAGCTGCAGAGACTGCAGACCCCTCTTGATTGAGAAAAAGGGGGCATAGGCACTGGGGTGGGTAAGTGTAGACTCACAACAGAATAAACTCAACTCCCGTGATTCTCCAGTGGGGGCTGCTAACCAAAATTTCCAGAGTGGTCTCACCTACCACAGCAGTTCTCCCTCCACCCTAGCTACTGGCTCTGGGTGAGCGCCCTACCATGGAGATTAGGTTTTTTTTGTTTTATTTTTTGAGACAGGGTCTCAAGCTGTCACCCTGGGTAGGTAGAGTGCCATAGTGTCATAGCTCACGGCAACCTCCAACTCGGGCTCAAGAAATCCTCTTGCCTTGGCCTCCCAGAGTGCTAGGATTACAGGCGTGAGCCACCACGCCCAGCTTGGAGAGTAGTGTTTTGACAGCAGTGCCCTTTAGTGGTCCTTAGAAATGCCAGCAGAAAACGTGGGTGACCCATGAATGAGATCTTGTGGGGCTGTTATTAACCCAGGTACAAGAGTAATTTAGGGCATGTTTCAAGAGCTCTCTCAACGCTACCTGCTAGGAGATCAGGTGGAGGGGAGGAGGAAGTATGCAGCTTTGGGCATTTGTGGTCTTTCTTCATGACTTCCCTTTAAAGAAGAAGGGATTGGTTCGGTGCCTGTGGCTCAAGCGGCTAAGGCACCAGCCACATACACCTGAGCTGGCGGGTTCAAACCCAGCCCGGGCCCACCAAACAACAATGACAGCTGCAACCAAAAAATAGCTGGGAATTGTGGCAGGCACCTGTAGTCCCAGCTATTTGGGAGGCAGAGGCAGGAGAATTGCTTGAGCCCAGGAGTTGGAGGTTGCTGTGAGCTGTGATGTCATGACATTCTACCCAGGGCGACAGCTTGAGGCTCTGTCTCAAAAAGAAAAATAAATAAAATAAAGAGGAAGGCCTATGTACTCAATTTTGATATGAGGACAATTAATGACAATTAAGGTTATGGGAGGGAAGGAATAGTAGAAAGAAGGAAGGAGGGAGGGGGTGGGGCCTTGGTGTGTGCCACACCTTTTGGGGGCAAGACATGATTGCAAGAGGGACTTCACCTAACAAATGCAATCAGTGTAACCTAACTTATTGTACCCTCAATGAATCCCCAACAGTAAAAATAAATAAATAAATAAATAAATAAATAGGAAGGGATACTTCAATTAGGATGCTTGCTGAACATCAGTAAAGACCTTGCAGGTTCCTGAAGGCTATGTCGGATCTGCCTGACCTTGAGACTGTCAAAGGGCAAAGCCCAGGCTGGGCACTAAACAGGCAGTGCAGTTCAGGCTGAGGGAAGACCTCGGGCAGCAGTGAGGTGAACATGTGCAGGATGCAACTGCATTCTCAAGGGCAGCCCAGACAAAGGCCATCAAGGCAGGGCTGGCGACTTTATTCCCCCATGTGCAGCCATCTGCAGCTGCTAACAGGATGCTTGTGATGGCCTTGGTTTACTGCCAAGAGCTGACCATGAGCAAAACTACTGACTATGGACGCCCTACTGCTGAGAGACAGAAAAGGTGCTGATGATGTGAGTGGCTCTTACATTTACTGTTTTGTGACCTTGGACAAGATACTCGATTTCCTGTGTCTTATTTTTTTCTTCTCTATAAAACAGGAATAAAAATTATAATACCTCTTTGACAATAAATGAAACTCTGTGAGGAATGCTTTATAAACAATAAAGACAAAAATGGCTATGAGAGTTGTGATGGGGTCTGGGGTTCTGGCTTCCATTTCTGACTCGACTTCATCACTGCAGAGCCTGAGAACCCAGGACAACTGGATCATGCTCCAGAAAGAGGAAGGGCTCATTAGGAAGGTCATTTCCTCAAAGGTGGCCACCAAGTCTTAGGAAGTTTTCAGCACTTCAAGTGGGTCACAGTCCCAGAACAGAACTGCCCGCTGACAAGTGATATGGATGGCTCATACTGGTTTCCCATCTTGGTGCTTTTCTGGCCTGTGCCCAGCCCTCCTGGGGACCCAGCATGACTCAGCCTAGTCCACCGGGAGGGAAGCCTACAGGTGTGGTGTGGTGCAGCATTCTTTCTGCTACTGCTACTATTGCCTTCTGTGGCCCACTTGAGAGGCTCTTCACTTTTTAAAATAAAATGTGCTAAAAACATAAGGGATTTTCTGGTTTTTCCTTTTAGAACCAAAGAGACTTTAGAACCTAAGAAATTTTCTGGTTTTTCCTTTTGTTAATACAAAAGATGTAAAGTTTTCATTTTTTTTTTTTTTTTTTTTTTTTATGTATTATGCCCTTCTTTCTGGGTGGTTCTTTTTCATTTTTGAGAAAGAGAGTCTTACTTTTTTGCCCATGGTAGAATGCCATGGCATCAAAGCTCACAATAACCTCAAACTCTTGGGCTCAAGTGATTCTCTTGCCTCAGCCTCCTAGGTAGCTGAGACTACAGATTCCTGCCACAATTCCCAGCCAGTTTTTTAGAGACAGGTCTTGTTCTGGCTCAGCCTGGTCCTGGAACTCCTGAGCTGAAGCAATCCAGCTGCCTGGGCCTCCCAGAGTGCTAGGATTACAGGCCTGAGCCACATGCCCAGCCTTGGGTGGTTAGTTCTAATTCTGCTAGGCCACCAAACAAAAGCTGTGACTATCTGCTAGTAAGTGGGATGGCTGTTCAGATAGCAAAATGGTGCAGCATCTGCTTTAGGCTGGTGACAGAGTAGAGAACAAGACCCTGCCCTTGGGGGTTTACCATACACCTCATGCATTAGTAGATGGTTAAGTGTGAGAGAGAAAATCACAACATGCATTAGTAGATGGTTAAGTGTGAGAGAGAAAATCAAATGGGATGATGTGACCCAGGGTTCCTGGGGTGGGGCTACCTAAAGAGTACCATCCCAGTTGTGCCCTGGATGACCAACCAGAGCCTCCTGGTGGTGGAGCATTACACTGGGGCAGTGAGCCCAGAACAGGGGGCCCAGTGAACATTGATTTGAAGTGCTACTGGAGGGAGGGCTTTTGGCAGGGAAGAAATAACAACGGTCTGCATTGTTAAATGACACTATTTTTTTTTTAATTGAGATAGTCTCACTCTGTCGCCCTGCATAGAGTGTCATGGTGTCATCATAGCTCACAGCAACCTCAAATTCTTGGGCTCAGGTAATCCTCCTGACCCAGCCTTCTGATACAGGCATGAGCCATTATACCTGGCTGATTTTTTTTTTTTTTTTTTTTTTTTTGAGACAGTCTCACTTTGTCATCCTCAGTAGAGTGCTGTGGCGTCATAGCTCACAGCAACCTCAAACTCTTGGGCTCAAGTGATTCTCTTGCCTCAGCCTCCCAAGTAGCTGGGACTATAGGCACCTGCCACCACACCCGGCTATTTTTAGAGATGGGGTCTTGCTCTTACTCAGGCTGGTCTCAAACATGTGAGCTCAGGCAATCTACCTGTCTCAGCCTCCCAGAGTGCTGGGACTATAGAGGTGAGCCACTGCGCCTGGCTTTAGTTTTTTCTATTTTTTTTTTTTTTCGTAGAGATGGGGTCTTGTTCTTGCTCAGGCTGGTCTTGAACTCCTGAGCTCAAGTGATCCACCTGCTTTGGCCACCCACAGTGTTGGGATTACAGGTGTGAGCCACCATGCCTGGCTGCTGGGTGGAGACTGGATGAAGGGTACTCAGGTAGCAAGCAGAGTCTGCAGCTTGTGTTGGGGTGGTAGGAATGGTGTTGCACAGGGGGAGGTGCTGAAATATTCTGGGACAGAACCACCAACCAGACTTGTGGGATGTGAGTGGAAAGAAATAAATTGGGGATAATGCCTATTTTTTCTTTCAACAGTAAGGGGTACAGTGACTGTGCCATTTCCTGACAAGTCTGAGGAGGAAGTCAGTTTATGGAGAGAAAGCAAGAATTTGGTTTTGGATGTTAAGTTTGTTGTATGTCTTGAATAGCCATATGGAGATGTCAACCAATAGCTGATAGGTCAGTTTGGGGCTTGGTGGATTGGTCAGGGCAGGAAACAGCTAGTTTTTTTTTTGTTTTTTTTTGAGTCATTGGCAGAAAATGGTAGCTGACTCTTGAAACTAAGGGGCTTTCCAGGAGAGGAAGAAGAGATGGCTGCCCAGGGCCCAGTCTTGGGACTTCCCAAGTATATTAGCCCAGGAGAGGCCAGCCAGGGAGACTGGGAGGGGATATCTCTAAGCTTTATTTCCCACCACTGTGGAAAATATTCCTGAAGAACTGGCAGGAATACATCAGGAAGGGATTTAAAGAAGTAACACGTCTAGCTTTCCAAGAGGCCCTGAGACTTGGCATGGCCAATAATAGCAGGTGGGAGAAAGAAAAGTGAGCAGAGGACTGGGGGGAAAAGGGATGGAGCTTCTATTTATAAGCATGCCAAGCATTTCCCCGAATTTCAATTCCCATAATGACTCTGAAAGGCATATTAAATAGTTCTACTTTATAGATGAAAAATCTGAGGCTTATGCCCATGGCATGGTGAAAGAGCCCAGATCTGAATGTACGCTCAATTCAGTTTACTGTAAAGCGTAACACCTGCACAGAAGAGTGCACAGGATGGGCCAGTGGATTATTACGGTAAGCACTCATGTGGCCGTTACCAAGTCGGAGGAAGGAGCAGGTCCCTGTGTAGCTCTCTGCCCAGCACGTGCAGCCCACTCAGGAGACAGCTCACCCAGGGTCAGTGTCCTTACTTCCTTGCTTTCCATTCAGGTTTTTGTTTCCTCACATTAAAGTTCAGCTGTACTTATGTTTGAATTTGACATAAGTAAAATTATACTGTCTGTATTCTTTTGTGACTTGCTTCTTTCACAAGTTGACATAATGTACATATTGGTTTTACCTGTCTTTGACCTTCATGTAAATGGAATCTTACATTCCATTTCCAAAAATAATTCATCAGGGCCGGGTATGGTGGCTTACACCTATAATCCTAGCATTCTGGGAGGCCAAGGCGGGCAGACTGCCTGAGCTCACACGTTCGAGACCAGCCTGAGCCAGAGCAAAAACCCGTCTCTAAAAATAGCCAGGCACGTGGCAGGTGCCTATAGTCCCAGCTACTTGGGAGCTGAGGCAAGAGGATCACTTAAACCTAAGAGTTTGAGGTTGCTGTGAGCTAAGATGCCACAGCACTCTACCAAGGGTGACAATGTGAGATGTTGTCTCAAAAAAACAAAACCAAAAATCATCCTTTGTGCTATGATGTTATATTCATGCCCATTGCTGAAGCACATGACATTGTGTGAACATATTACAATTCCTCTATTACACTAGAGGATAGACATTTGGATTATCTCTAGTTTTTGGATGTTATTTTTATTCTGATATATGTCTTCTGCAGAACATACAACTGAATTTCTGTTGGGAACAAAGCTAGGAGTGGGACTGCTGAGTCGCAGGAATGGCTATCCCTTGGTAGGTAAGGCCAAATGGCACATTCTAATTTAAATTCAGATAAATCAGACATTTTTATCATTATGAGAAGACCTACTTTTTTTTTTTTTTTTTTTTTTGGAGACAGAACCTCAAGCTGTCACCCTGGGTAGAGTGCTGTGGCATCACAGCTCATAGTAACCTCCAACTCCTGGGCTCAAGCGATTCTCCTGTCTCCGCCTCCAAAGTAGCTGGGATTACAGGCGCCCGCCACAATGCCCGGCTATTTTTTTGGCTGCAGCCATCATTGTTGTTTGGTGGACCCGGGTTGGATTTGAACCTACCAGCTCAGGTGTAGTGGCTGGTGCCTTAGCCACTTGAGCCACAGGCGCTGAGCCAGAAGACCTACTTCTTATTCCTGGAGAAGTTCATGCTGTGAAGACTACTTTGTTCAGTGTGAATGTGGCTCCATCAGCTTTAGTGTTTGCATGATTTATCTTCTTTCCTATGTTTCTATTTTCAACATTTTTGTATCTCGCTGTTTTAGATATACCTCTTTTAAATAGCAAATAGTTTTTTTGTTTTTATTTTTTAATTCAGTGTGTCAATCTCTATCTTTTAACTGGAGCATACAGTTTGTTGGCATTTAATCAAAGATAAATTTAGTCTTAAATCTACCTCTTATTTTGTGCGTCCTATTTATCCTGCTTATTCTTTCTTTCTTTCTTTTTTTTTTTTTTCTTGTTCTATTTCTTTAACTTTCCTTTTATGTCTTCTTTTGGTTAATTAAAAAAATCCCATTTTTTTCTCTTTGGCAGTTATACATTTTGCTTCTATTCTAGAAAATTAATTTTATTATTCTTTTTGTGACGGAGGCTTGGTCCACCATTCAGTCTGCAGTTCAATGGTCTGATCATTGCTTATTATAGCCTCGACCTTGCTGGCTCCATATCAGCCTCCCAAGTTGCAGCGACTAGAGGTGTGAAGTACCACACCCAGCTTCTAGTTTATAGATTCTATTTTCATTTTGTCTAATCCACTGTTAAATCTGTCCATTTAGTTTTTTTTTGTCCATTTAGTTTTTAATTATGGTTATTGCATTTCTCATTTCCACATGTTTTGTCTGGTTCTCTCTGAAATGTACTAGGCTACTTTTTATAGTTTCTTTTCCCTGCAAATAATATTTTTAAGTTTCTTGTTTATGCCTTTAAACACAGTAGGCATACCTGTTATAAAATATGTCTCTCGGCTTGGTGCCTGTACCTCAGGGGCTAGGGTGTCAGCCACATGCACCGGGGTTGGCAGGTTCGAACCCAGTCTGGGCCAGCTAAAGCAACAATGACAACTGCAACAAAAAATAGCTGGGAGTGGGTGGCACCTGTGGCTCAGTGAGTAGAGCACCAGCCCCATATACCGAGGGTGGCGGGTTCAAACCCGGCCCCAGCCAAACTGCAACAACAACAACAACAAAAGTAGCTGGGCATTATGGTGGGCGCCTGTAGTCCCAGCTACTTGGGAAGCTGAGGCAAGAGAATTGCCTAAGCCCAAGAGCTGGAGGTTGCTGTGAGCTGTGATGCCACAGCATTCTACTGAGGGTGACAAAGTGAGACTCTGTCTCAAAAAAAAAAAAAAAAAAGAAATAGCCGGGAGTTGTGGTGGGCACCTGTAGTCCCAGCTACTTGGGAGGCTGAGGCAAGAGAATCGCTTAAGCCCAAGAGTTTGAGGTTGCTGTGAGCTGTGACGTCATGGTACTCTACCAAGGGCAAAAGAGTGAGACTCTGCCTCAAAAGTAAAGAAAAAAAGAGTTCAAGACCAGCCTAAGAGTAAGACTCCATCTTTACTAAAAATAGAGACATTAGCCAGGCATGGTGGGTGTGTGCCTGTAGACCCAGCTATTTAGGAGGCTGAGGCAGGAGGACTGCGTGAACCCAGTGACACCACTGCACTTTAGCCTGGGTGACAGAGCAAGACCCTATCTCAAAAAAACAACCCCCAAGCCTCCCTTCCCACACACATAGAACGATGACAAACATAACATTATTATCCAATATGCTCTTTATCCCTTCTTAGTTTTAGCAAAAAAGAGGTATACTCCTTGAGGAGTCTAAATGTTCTTTCAGAGGAGGCTCCCCACAGGCGATCCCTTTGCTGCCGTTGGCACCTGTGTAAGAGAAGTTGGGGCCTGAGGTGTCTCTGCCCTGAAAGCCCTTCTAGCCTCAGTTCCTGTGCTTCCCCCCTGTCAACACTACATGGGACATGCTTCTCAACAAAAATCCCCTTATCCTTTCTGACATCCTTGTAGCTCTCCACATGTGTGTGTGTGTTGGAAGGCAATTGGTTGCTCAACTCTTACCTTTGAATTTTTTTTTTTTTTTTGGAGAGTCTCACTTTGTCACCCTTGGTAGAGTGCCGTGGTGTCACAGGTCACAGCAACCTTGGACTCTTGGGCTCAAGCAATTCTCTGGCCTCAGCCTCCTGAGTAGCTGGGACTACAGGTGCCTGCCACAACGCCTGGCTATTTTTTTGTTGTTGTCATTGTTTAGCAGGACCGGGATGGGTTCGAACCCTCCAACCCCAGTGCATGTGGCCGGTGCCATAACTGCTGAGCTACAGGTGCCAAACTGAGAGACATATTTTATAACAGGTATGCCTACTGTGTTTATTATTAATATTATATATATTTTTTGAGACACAGCCTCAAGCTGTTGCCCTGGGTAGAGTGCTGTGGCATCACAGCTCACAGCAACCTCCAGCTCCTGGGCTTAAGCGATTCTCTTGCCTTGGCCTCCCAAGTAGCTGGGACTACAGGTGCCCGCCACAACACCTGGCTATTTTTTTTGGTTGTAGTTGTTATTGTTGTTTTGGCAGGCCTGGGCTGGATTCAAACTAGTCAGCTCTGGTGTATGTGGCTGGTGCCTTAACCACTTGAGCTACAGGCGCTGAGCCTGCCTACCGTGTTTAAAGCAAACAAGAAACTTAAAAATATATTTACTGGGATTACAGGTGCCCACCACAGTGCTCAGCTATTTTTAGAGATGGGGGTCTCACTTTGGCTCAGGCTGGTCTCGAACCTGTGAGCTCAAGCAATCCATTGCCTTGGCCTCCTAGACTGCTCACCTTTGAATTTTTAAGCAATGGAAGTTTTGCTACGGAGTTGCTGAGGTTGGACTTGAACTCCTGAGCTCAAATGCTTCTCTTGTTTCATACTCCTCAATAGCTTGCACTACAAACCTGAGCCCCCACTCCCAACTTACCCCTCTAGAATTTTGATCCTGTGGTCTATTGATTTTTCAACCCTGGCTGTGCATCAGAATCACCTATGGAGTACAATTTAAAGATATAGATGTTTGTGACCTTTCTGTTCTAGATTCTTGATTCAAAACCTCTGTACAGAGGTCATGTGAACTTTGGAAAATTTCCCCAGGGGGTTCACATGCTCAAAGTGAGAACCAGAGCTGAAGAACTCTTCTCTGGCCTGAGCGTTGGGCTCCTTTAATCCACCTGCAGGAGCTAGAAAAGGTGTGGAGGGGTCAGGATGGGCTCTGAGGAGGACAGGTGAGAAGGGCCAAGGCAGAGCACAGAAGTCATCTGGTCTGCACTGGAAGAACACAAGCACATTTGCAGAATCATCTGGCCTGGTGGGGGGCGGGGAGGGAAAGAGCCTCAGACAGGGGAGGGAAAAGCAAAGCATAAAAGTGGCATGCTATTAGTTGTTCCCTAACCCTGTTCTATGATTTTTCCATTGCCTAAAATGTCCTCATTGGGCAGATTTCCTTTTTAATCTTGTTTTCTCTTCCAGCCCACATTTTATTAAGTCTTATCTTCAACAGCACCACTCCTTACTTTTATAAGACCTCTATTAACCCAAGCAGAGTGAACCTTGCCCAACCCATATAAGAGATAGCACACACCAGCAGTCCCTCTGCTGCCTTACGTCACTGTGCAAGAATAGAGAACAGGAGGGAGTTGTGAGTTACTAGAGCAGAACCAGAGTGGAGAGGTTTGGGGCAAATTTCTGAGCCTCCCACCATCTCTCTCTCTTTTTTTTTTAGAGACAGGGTCTTGCTCTATTGCTGGAATGCAGTGGTATAATTATATATTGCTGCAGCCTCGAACTCATGAGCTCAAGTGATCCTCCTGCCTCAGCCTCCTGAGTATCTGGGACTATAAATGCATGCTACCATGGTCAACTAATTTTTCTTTTTTTCTTATAGAGATAGGGTCTGCTATGTTACCCAGGCTGGTCTCGAAATCCTGGCTTCAAGTGATTGTCCACTTTTCCACCTTGGCCTCCCTAAGGGCTGGGATTATAGGTGTGAACCACCCTCATCTAGCAGAGTGGTGGAAAGATAACCCTGACTCCTATCTGAACTTCCTCCTGGGCCTTCTCCAGATGGCTTTGGCTCCTCCTCCCCTGTTCTGTAGCATTTCAGCTTAGAAAGACTAACCTAGACTGGGCACAGTGGCTCAAGCCTATAATCCCAGGACTCTGGGAGGCCAAAGCAGGCGGATTGCTGGAGCTCCAGTGAGACCCCCATCTCTAAAAATAGCCATGCGCTGTTGCGGTGCCTGTAGTCCCAGCTACTTGGGAGGCTGAGATGAGGTAAAAAAGGAGAGAGAAGAAAGACTGACCTAGAAGTCTAGTAGGTAAATGAGCTTACAAAGTCATTTAAACTTTTTTTTGAGAGAGTCTCACCATGTCGCTCTCAGTATGAATGCCGTGGCGTCACAGCTCACAGTGATTCTCTTGCCTGAGCCTCCCAAGTAGCTGGGACTACAGGTGCCAGCCACAACACCCAGCTGTTTTTTGTTGTTGTTGTTGTTATTGTTGTTATTGTTGTTCAGCAACCGCCAGCTGAGTTCAAACTCCCCAGCCCTGGTGCACATGGTCAGTGTCCTAATCGTAAGTTCAGCTATGGGCGCTGAGCTTAAACATTTTTTAAAAAAAACATACTGGTTCTCTTCCAAGTTCATTCAAATAATCTTGAAGCCTAATTTAGAAGTATGACCTCCAAAAGAAATGCCTCACCTGTCTTTATTTCTACTTAATGCAAATGTTGTGTGATAGGCTTTCTATAAAGTGTTTTACGTTGCATATGTTTTCTCACAAGCTCATCATAATCACATAGTCAGGGTATCATGGTTCCCATTTTGTTGGCAAAGGAGCCAAGCCTCAGAGGTGCCCAGTGTGTGCTGAGGAGAGCTGCCTAGAGTGGGGCAGAGGCGATGCAACACTTCCTTTCACTGTAAGGCATGAGGAATGTTGACCTTGAGCAATGGACACACTTCTCAGCAACTTCTGAGGTTCCTAAGTACTTACTGAACTCCATTTCTTTTTTGATTTTTTTGTTTAATCATCACAAAGACAAACAGGACAAGGAAGGGATCCTTTTTAACGGAATACTGAGTTTATGGAATCCTCTTTATATTCCAAAGTGAAGGAAGGGGTACAAGTGACAGCCTGGGGTGCTGTCTGAGGCCCTGGCATATCATACAGGCTGCAGCTAAGGGTAAAGCCCCACCCTGAGCCATAAGGACATGGACAAAAAAAAAAAAGCCACACCACCTATGCACTCATTTTTGAAGCATTTTGATCAATTGAGCTTGTCTGGCTTCTCAGAAGCCCAAATCATTCAGGTCAGGTCGACAGTGCTATGAGCCAGATGCGACCATGTGAATAAATCAGGCGACTTCCAGTTCACTGGATCTGTCGCTCAGCAAATTCAGCTTGGCAGATGTGACTGGCCCCAAGAGAAGTGCTGCTCACACGTCACCTTCCCTTTACCACTGACAGGACTCACCCAACAAGAACAGCTTCAATGACAAACCGAAGCACTCACATTTTTCATTTCACCATGAAAAGCTCCTGTTTGCTTAAGCTGGGCCATCTGTCTACAATAAACCATTTCTAAGTTCTGAGGATTGACAAAGGAACAGAATCTACTTCTTACCCCTCTTTCCCTCGATTATGAATGGCCAGTTCTTCACCAATCCCCTCTTCCTCCTTGAAGCTCTCCCAGTCCAATTTGGACTTCTCAAGGGTGCTCATTTTCTGCTTCTTGGTGCCAATTTTCCCCAAAAGATTGCTCATACCACTTGATCTTTTTAACCTAAAGAAAGAGAAAACACAAAAGATGTAGTATGTAAAAACTCTATCTCTTGATTAATGGTTCTTCTGGTGGGCATGGGGTCTGCTGGATTGGAGCCACTTATCTTAGTGGAAGCCATGTTAATATCTAGGATATTTCCTTCCTGAGGGGGAGAACACTGTAAGTAGACCAGAATGCTAATGTGCTTTTCCTGCTTAACACCTCTGACTGTTCTCCTGGGCTTCCAACAGGAAATCCTGCCTCCTTCAGACCTGTGTGAGACAAGTCCCTGCTTGCAAGAAGTGGGAAGAGCAGCATGGTTCATGCAGAGGTTTGGAGTCACATGCCCAGGTCCCATTTCTAGCTTACCTGGTGACTCTAGAGTAGTTACTTAACTGCATGTGCCTTGGTTTCCTAATTCACAAGGTGAATGGTTACTCAGAGGCTGTGGGTATGCAAAGGGCCAGAACAGCATCTGGCACAGGGTATAATAATCATTAGCCACTCTGAGTCACTGTCATCACTTCAGTTTTAAAGCCCTAGTTGGGGGGGGGGGGGTATTTTAGGACAGTGGTTCTCAACCTTCCTAATGCCACAACCCTTTAATACGGTTCCTCATGTTGTGGTGACACCCAACCATAAAATTATTTTCATTGCTACTTCATAGCTGTAATTGTGCTACTGTTATAAATCATAATGTTATAGCTGATATGCAGGATGTCTTTTCATTGTTGTAAAGGGGTCGTGACCCACAGTTGAGAACCGCTGTAAAGCAAACCAGCTCCCAACACTAATGAGCAAGAAGTCACAGTACTATGAAAGAGCTCTAAAATAAGTTTCCTTTCAACTCCTATGAGTTATGTCCTGGCTTTTTCCAGGAGATGGAGAACATTCCTCACTCTGAAAACAGGGAATACACCATCTGTGCTCTACTTGCTGGAGATGCTATCATGGATGGTGGGAGAAACCTCATATGCTCAAAGTCTTTGCAGACCAAACGTTTCCAATTAATGTTAAATGTGTGAACTAAAATAAGAAAAACAGAATGTATTTGTTAAGTTGGTGGTATGAAGGGAAGGTTCAGTCTCTTCATGAAACTAAAACAAGTTATCTACTAGCATGTAAGAAGTTGGAAGTTATTTTCTGCCTCACGGAGGCGAGAGAGTTAAATCATTTAAACACTATGAGCTAACATCCCAAGGTCTACTACCTATAACAGTAACTTCCACTTGCCTAGAACGCGCATTCTGCAAGTGCCTGCATAGCCATCTTTTCAACTTATTCTCACTAAGACATGAGATAGAGCAACACTGGGTCTCCAGGTGGGAAGGGGATCATCTTTGAGATGAGCTAGCATCACCCTCATGGATTCTGAAACCCCACCTCCCTGCTACCCAGCATTGGTGAGGGACTACTTGCCTTGTGTGCCTGGGGTGAGCAGTTCCACACCAAACACAAGATTCTTTTTTTGGGAGGGGGGAGACAGAGTCTTCCTATATCGTCCTCGATAGAGTGCCGTGGCGTCACAGCAACCTCAAACTCTTGGGTTTAAGTGATTCTCTTGCCTCAGCCCCCCAAGTTGCTGGGACTATAGGGGCCCGCCACAATGCCGGGCTATTTTTTGTTGTTGTCATTGTTGCCTTAGCTGGCCCAGGCTCGGTTAAGCAGCCCGGGTGTATGCGGCCGGTGCCCTAAGCACTGAGCTATGGGTGCTGAGCCTCAAACACAAGATTTTTTGGGTTGAACAACTAGTGGTACCCTAAACACTCTTGTTCTATTAATAGTGGGAGAGAGGATGTTAGCTTCCTGATCTCAGTCACACCCCTCTATACACTGAGCTTAGGATCAACTCAGAATAAGCTGGATAGGCTTCATCATCCCTGGGTTGGGTTGGACAAATAAAGTTCAGAGAGGCTAAATGATACAACAAAGGTCAAGCCAACAGAGGATGTGGCAGCTCCAGGACAAAGTGAGGTCTCTTCAGCCTCAAAGTGTGGTGTGCTGCTGGGCTGTCTTGCCTGTAAGGTGAGATTTCCTATCAGTTGTTTTACTTCCCAGGGTGTTTAAGAGGAATGTAAATAGCTCTTTATGAGCTTTCAATTCACATGTTCTCAACATTCTTTTCCAGCCCCTACAACAATCTATCAATACACATATAAACTATTCTACCTTTGTCCTGTACTCATATAAGCGTGAGTGGTGATATGGAAACTTCATATAACTCGAGTCTTTTCCTTTCTCTCCTTCCTCATCGCGACTGCCGTAGTTCTCATTCTTGTATCACCTGGGTAATTGGGTAGCCTCCTAACTCCCTCATTCAATTCCCTCATAGATGTTTGCCGGCATCTATTGACATGGAAGAATTTTATAAAATGCAAAACTTACTTACCATGTATCTCTGCTTACACACCTCTTCACTGACCCTTAATTACCCTTATAATAAAGTCTAAACTTCTTTACTTGCTGCAGATATCATTATAATCTATGCTCCCAACACACAGTCCTGAACTTGGAGTTCACCTCTGTCTGCCTCTCTCATTCACATAGTCTTGTCTCAGCTTAAAAACCACTTCCTGACCAGGCACTGCGGCTCACACCTTTAATCCCAGCCCAGCCGAGCCCTTTGGGAGGTGAGGCTAGAGGATCATTTGAAGTCAGGAGTTCAAGACTAGTTAGGGCAATATATTGAGACCTCATCTCTACAAAATATATAAAAATTTGCACTTGTAGTCCTGGATACCTGAGAGGCTAAAGTAGGAGGATCACCTGAGCCCAGGAGTTCGGGGGTGCAGTGAGCTATGATCGCACCAGTATATTCCAGCCTGGTCAACAAAGAGAAACCTCATCTCTTAAAAACAAAAACAACAACAAAAGGTGGCGCCTATAGCTCAAGGAGTAGGGCGCCAGCCCCATATACCAGACTTGGTAGGTTCAAACCTGGCCCTGGCCAAAAACTGCAAAAAAACAAACAAACAAAAAATAACACACACAAAAAACCAAAACAACAAAAAACACTCTGGGCGGTGCCTGTGGCTCAGTGAGTAGAGTGCCGGGCCCATATACTGAAGGTGGTGGATTCGGCCCTGGCCAAATTGCAACAAAAAAATAGACGGGCATTGTGGTGGGCGCCTATAGGCCCAACTACTCGGGAGGCTGAGGCAAGAGAAACACCTAAGCCCAAGAGCTGGGGGTTGCTGTGAGCTGTGATGCCACCGCACTCAACTGAGGGCGACAGCATGAGACTCTGTCTCTAAAAAAAAAAAACAAAACAGAAGAAATAGGGTGGTGCCTGTGGCTCAAGGAGTGGGGTGCTGGCCCCATATACCAGAGGTGGTGGGTTCAAACCCGGCCCCGGCCAAAAAACGTCAAAAAATAAAACAAACAAAAAACCCCAACAATAACAACAAAAACCCTCCATTTCCTCCAGGAAGCACTCCCTGAGTTCTCCTGATCTTTGGATCAGGTGCCCCCCCCCTCCCCATGGTTTCTGTCACACCCAGCTCTTTCCAAGTGGAGTCTCGGAGCCTGTCTTTAGATGCTGTGGACTCACACTTCAGCTGCAGCTGCACCGGACAGTTCTGGGCAAGCAAAGACTCACCATCCATAACATCACCCCCAAAGCACATACCTGAAGCTCTCTGGCACTGCCTAGATAAGTGGTAGGGTTCCTGCCATTGGGCACACCCTCAAGGGGAACAGAGCTGCAGGCTAAGTAGCCCCATCTCATATCCTTACACAGGCAACTCTGGGAGGTGCTCTGATGCTTCTCAGGAGTTCTGGCACCGAGCCCTCACAGCCTTGAAAACATACTCTTACACTGGCTTTTCTTTTTTCCTTGTCTCATTCTTCTCACCCCCTCACTCCTGCTTCCTGGGATCATTTCCCAAATAAATTCCTTGCACTCAAAATCCTTACCTTGGGTTCTGCTTTGAAGGGAACCTAAGACTTTCAGGAGAAAAATGCTTTTCCTTGCATAAGCTCTAGGTCTCTGTGGATATTTAAATCCCTGTGTCTCCAAACCTTTCTACACCCTATGGATATTGCTTGATAAAGTCAACAATATCACCTGGATCACAGAACCAATTACTGGAAAAGAGTCACATCTTTGAGAAAAAAAGGTGTTCAGAACCCTTTCGCATTTAGGACATTTGGGACTTCTAAGGGGAATAATGCCCCTTTTATCATACCATCAACTCTCAATAGATCAGGGTTCCCGGACGTTTGGGACTTCTAAGGGGAATAATGCCCCCTTTATCATACCATCAACTCTCAATAGATCAGGGTTCCCCTTTTTATTTGGACAGCATCACAGACTATGTACACCATCACTCCCCTCAGCCTGCAGTTACAAAGGTATCACTTTGAGGAGCCTATGAGAATATGATTTTTTTCTCTGTACAGCAGTGAGAAGTTTCCAGAAAAGAAAAAAATTCCTCCTTTCCCTTGCTTACCATTAAACATCAGCAAAATGTCACCTGTGCTATTATGCTTTTGGGGAAAGCTTCCAGCTCTGCCTTCACCAGCTCATTAATTTGGTTTATGATGTCCTAATTTGACAGTATTTAAAGCAAAATAACCCATATTTTACTTAAGGCTAAATCAAAGTGAATGACACACTGATAGCAGCAGCCAAAACACACAGGAGGCTCCTCACAACTGAGAGACTAGTGGTTTCTTCCTAGATCCTGGTATGTGGGCTCCCTGCAGGCTTCTGAACTCTCCCAGTCCCACCCCAACATGGGGCTTTGGTGGCATAATCCTTGGCCCTCTCTCTGCTGCTGAGGTGCATAAACCAGGCTTTTGGGGAGCAGAGGAAGGCAAACAGGAACCAGCTTCTGGCAGGGGCTGCTGACTCTACACTGAGAAAGGACGTCAGAGAGAACGCTGTACCCATGTGTCTCCCTCTGCCAGCTGCAGCTGCCTAGCAGGGGCAAATCAGAATCCCCTGGAAGATTGCTCTGTTGTCACCAGGATCACTGTAGTTCCAGACCAAAAGAACCACTGATTTCTCTTTGCTTTGGATCCTAGGACATTAGGACAAGGTACTGCAGAGAATGTGCTTTACAGACTATCCCCAAGACTATACAGATTACCTGTATAACACCATGCTGAGCCACGCTGGGATTGTTACTACTAAGATGTTACCAACGTCATGACATTTCAACCATCTCGTCCTGAACATCACACTACTCTACTGACGTTATTACTATAAATTTGATGTAAAGACTAATCCTGTCCAGAGAGTGTGGTCTTGACTCCCATCAGTCTGCTTTGTGTCATAGAGGGCATGGCTGAGTGCAGCTCATACCAGTCATGAGGTCTTCTAAAAAAATTACCCCCTTTTAAAATTTTGATAGATTTAGGGAGTACTGTCAGTGCTAATTTAGGAGAAGGGGTTCTTTTTACTTCCCCTGTTGTCCTGGAACTTATTGTATGCAGGGCTCATGTCTTACTCTTTTTTTTTTTTTTCTCTTAATTTTTATTTTGATGTTTGGAACTCCTGATGCAACATTCTAGAGCAGGGTGCTTGGGACCTGCTAGGCCCAAGGGACTGATAAAGGAAAAAGCTCTATTTATTCTTTGTGATTTGATGCACAGATGAAAAACTTA
>CAUYPK010009895.1:0-25157 GCA_963574355.1 Loris lydekkerianus
AAAAAAAAAAAAAAAAAAAAAAAAAAATCAGGTGGGCATTGTGGCAGGTGCCTGTAGTCCCAGCTACTCAGGAAGCTGAGACAAGAGTATCGCTCAAGCACAAGAGTTTGAGGTTGCTGTGAGCTGTGATGCCACAGCACTCTACCAACTAGCCTGGTATTGTGGTGGGCATCTGTAGTCTCAGCTGCTCAGGAAGTTGAGGCAAAAGGATCACGTGAGCCCCAGCGTTTGAGGTTTCTGTGAGCTATGATGACACCATGGCACTCAACCCAGAGTGACTGAGTGAGACTCTGTCTCAAAAAAAAAAAAAAAAAAAAAAAAGCAAGGATGTTATGTGTGAGTTGCTGTGAAATGCAATTAATGGTTGGTGCTCCTAAGAATCAGAACATGGGGCTCGGTGCCTGTAGCTCAAAGGTTACGGTGCCAGCCATATATACCAAGGATGGTAGTTCAAACCCAGCCCAGGCCTGCCAAACAACAATGACAACTACAACAAAAAAATAGCCAGGCATTGTGGAGGGCACCTGTAGTCCCAGCTACTTGGGAAGTTGAGGCAAAAGGATCACTTGAGTCCCAGAGTTTGAGGTTGCTGTGAGCTGTGATGACACCATGGCTCTCAACCCAGGATGACTGAGTGAGACTCTGTATCAAAAAAACAAAAACAAAAACAAAACAAAAACAAAAAAGTGAGGATGTTATATGTGAGTTGCTGTGAAATACAATTAATGACTGGTGCTTCTAAGAATCAGAACATGGGGCTCGATGCCTGTAGCTCAGAGGTTATGGTGCCAGCCATATATACCAAGGATGGTGGTTCAAACCCAGCCCAGGCCTGCCAAACAACAATGACAACTCCAACAAAAAAATAGCCAGGCATTGTGGCGGGCACCTGTAGTCCCAGCTACTTGGGAGGCTGAGGCAAGAGAATCACTTAAGCCCAGGAATTGAAGATTGCTGTGAGCTGTGACACCACGGCACTCTACCAAGGGCGACAAAGTGAGACTATCTCAAAAAATAAAAATAAAAAAAGAATCAGAACATGGGCTATCTCTGAACTGCCCACTTAGGGGAGGAGGCTGTGGAAAGAGGAGGATTTTATCCCTTGGCTGTGATCTAGAAGATCATAGGTCCACCCCATGTGGACAGTTTGCCCCTGTCTGGCTGCCAGCCCCTAGTGGGGTCCAGAAGGACCACAATGCAGAGGGATGAGGAAGAGCCAGAAGGTGAAGGGCCTGCAAGTCAGCCTGATGTCGGCTGTGCAGACTGGGCAGCGTTGGCCGGCCCAGCAGCCCCTGGAATACCAGACAAAGGAACCCTTCACTCAAAGAAGCATCCAATATCATCAATGTACTCCCAGGTATATGGCTTACTTGGTTTGCCTGAAGCCAAGTAACATGTTAGAAGCACAGACAAAAGTGGAAACCAGCTAGTCTGTCTCTAAAGTCATTAACAGCAGTTTCCTAATCTGGACGGTGAGATGATCAGACATGTTTAACATGTTTTCTATGTAGCAGGAGAGTTTCAGATCAGACGCAGGCAGACACGCAGAAAGCAGATTTAAAATTATTATCTTCCCAGGGCAGAGAGTCCCGAGGATTCGGAATGCTTTTTCTTTTTTTTAATCATCGAATACCCCTGTCCTGTCTTCTACTGCTCACTAGCTTATCCGAGAGAGATTTGTAAGGAGTCGCTTTCTGAGTCTCTCCAAGGCAGCACTATCAACATTCTGCAGCAAGAAAATTTCTGGTTAAGAGGGACTGCCCCATGCATTGCAGGATACGTATGTCCCTGACCTTTGCTAACCCCCACCCGGTATCCTCACCCAATAGCTACATCTACCTGTGGTCACTGGGAGGACTAAAAACATTTCTGCATGTTGTCAGAGGCCCCATGTCCTCGACCACTGAAAGGCTGCTAGATAGCTTTTGTTACACAGGAGGACACCAAGGCTTGGAGATGCGAAGGAGCATGCTGACTGTAGAGGTCAGCAGTGGAACTCCATAAATCCCCACTCCTCTCCACAGAGTGTCTTTAGGTACCATTTGTGCTCCTACTACATTTGTAATATACAATTTGTACGAATTTCTGTTTTTACATAGCTTTATTTTATAAAGTGAGTTTCTTTTGTAAGATCATTGTGGTTACGGAAATAGACTAGATAATAGATCAGAGAAAAGTCACAAAATACAGGATCGTGAAAAGATTGAGAGAGACCTTAGGAGAAAATGTTAAACAAATGAGGCTGTTCAGACTGGAAATTAGAATGAGATTTGATGATGGGCTTCTGGCTTATGAAGGGTTTTCACGCACAGAATGGGATGTGGAAGTGACAGGCTTTACTGGTCTGAGATGATTGCTTCAGCATAATGGATACACAGCCCGTGAAAGCTTAACAAGCACTTTCACATAATTATATTAATTAAATAATTTTACAGCATTGAATTGCCTTAAAATATAAATGTTAGATTCATCTTGTCAAGTACATATGTAAAAGACAAAGAAAAATAAAAACATTATTGATAAAAATGGGAGAAAGAATTATTGACTATAAACATTTCCAGTGATCCAGTTTTTAATCATGTTTTAATCAGTTTAATCAGTTTTAATGCAGGCCCCACCACATGGTAATGTCAGGCACTCCTTCCTTCCCTCCCTCCCTCCCTCCCTCCCTCCCTCCCTCCCTTCCTTCCTTCCTTCCTTCTTTCCTTCCTTCCTTCCCTCCCTCTTTCCCTTCTTTCTCCCTCTCTCTCTCTCTCTTCTTCTTTTTAGAGATAAGGTCTTGCTCTGATGCCTGAGCTCTATAGCTCCATAGCTCCATAGCTCCATAGTGAGCACCATAGCTCACTGCAACCTCAAACTCCTGGGCTTGATTCAAGCAATCACCACCACCACCACCACGCCTGGCTTATTTTTCTATTTTTATGGAGATAGGGCCTTGCTATGCTGTTCAGAGTGAGAACTGAACAACCTAGTTGAACAAACCAACAAAGCTTTGATTTTAATCAATGTGAAAGAAATCAAGTTCAAAAAGAAAGGGCATGTGATTTTTTCTTCTAGATAAATACCTATTTGCACTTGAGTGTTTATAGCATCTCAATTTATAATCACAAAGATGTAGAAACAACCCAAGTGCCCATCAACCCATGAATGATAAATAAATTGTGGTGTATGTATGCCATGCAATACTATTCAGCCATAAAGAAAGATGAACTTCACATCTTTTATATTTGCCTGGAAGGATTTGGAGAACATCCTTCTAAGTATGATAAGAATGGAAAAGCAAGTATCCAGCGTAGTGAATATTAATATGAAACTGGTAGATGGACAACTACATGCCCACAGGACAGAAAAACATTTAAATTCAGGAAGGGCTCCCGTGATGGTGCTATTATACCTCCTTCTTTGGGATTATTCGTTCAACACATCTAGCATCATTATGTGCCAGCACTGCCTTGGGCACAAGGGATAAAGAAAGAAATAAATGTATCCTTGCCCTTATGTGAATTATTTTCTTATATGCATATGAGATGTTAAAAAAAATTCAGTATGTAAGTAGTGATAAGTTAGTAAACATTAAATACCAAATGCTGGATATGAGTATAGCAGGGAAGGATGATAGGGACTGTTAGGGCATCAATGAAAAAATACCATTTGTCATGACACCTGAATGATTCAATCTCTACAAAAAATAGAAAAATTAGCCAGCCGTGGCAGGAGGCTGAGGCAGGAGAATCGCATGAGGCAGCCCAGGATTTTGAAGTTGTGGTAAGCTATGATTGAGCCACTGCACTTCAAACTGGGCAACAGAGTGAGACCCTATCTCAAAAACAAAAGCAGGCTTGGCACCCGTAGCACAGTGGTTATGGCGCCAGCCACATACACCGAGGATGGTGGGTTCGAGCCCGGCCCAGGACCAGCTAGAGAACAATGACAGCTGCACCAAAAAATAGCCAGACGTTGTGGCAGGTGCATGTAGTCCCAGCTACTTATGAGGCTGAGGCAAGAGAATCACTTAAGTCCAAGAGTTGGAGGTTGCTGTGAGCTGTGACGTCACAGCACTCTACCAAGGGTGACATAATAAGACTCTGTCTCAAAAAACAAACCAACAAACAAAAAAATGGGCAGCGCCTGTGGCTCAAAGGAGTAGGGTGCCAGCCCCATATACCCAAGGTGGTGGGTTCAAATGTGGCCCTGGCCAAAAACTGCAAAAAAACCCCCCAAAAACAAATAAACAAAAAAGCCCACCATCATTTGCTGCTCTCGATGAAACATTAGCTGAGAAGAGCCAGACTAAACTACATGTAAGTATAGTGACAATTTTTATATTAAAAAAAAAAAAATATATATATATATATTGTTGAGGATTCGTTGAGGGCACAAGAAACCTGGTTACACTGATTGCATTTGTTAGGTAAAGTCCCTCTTACAATTGTGTCTTGTCCCCAAAAGGTGTGGCACACACCAAGGCCCCACCCCCTCCCTCCTTCTTTCTCTCTCTGCTCTCCCCTTCCCCCAACTCCCACCGTGTCATTAATTGTCATTAATTGTCATTAATTGTCCTTATATCAAAATTGAGTACATAGGATTCATGCTTCTCTATTCTTGTGATGCTTTACTAAGAATAATGTCTTCCACTTCCATCCAGGTTAATACGAAGGATGTAAAGTCTCCTTTTTTAATGGCTGAATAGTATTCCATGGTGTACATATACCACAGCTTGTTAATCCATTCCTGGGTTGGTGGGCATTTAGGCTGTTTCCACATTTTGGCGACTGTAAATTGAGCTGCAATAAACAGTCTAGTGCAAGTGTCCTTATGATAAAAGGATTTTTTTCCTTCTGGGTAGATGCCCAGTAATGGGATTGCAGGATCAAATGGGAGGTCTAGCTTGAAGTCTTTGAGGGTTCTCCATACTTCCTTCCCAAAAGGTTGTATTAGTTTGCAGTCCCACCAGCAGTGTAAAAGTGTTCCCTTCTCTCTACATCCACGCCAGCATCTGCAGTTTTGAGATTTTGTGATGTGGGCCATTCTCGCTGGGGTTAGATGGTATCTCAGGGTGGTTTTGATTGGCATTTCTCTGATAGATAGGGATGATGAACATTTTTTCACATGTTTGTTAGCCATTCATCTGTCTTCCTTAGAGAAGGTTCCATTCATGTCTCTTGCCCCTTGATATATGGGATTGTTGGCTTTTTTCATGTGGATTAATTTGAGTTCCCTATAGATCCTAGTTATCAAGCTTTTGTCCAATTCAAAATATGCAAATATCCTTTCCCATTGTGTAGGTTGTTGATTTGCTTTGGTTTTGTCTCCTTAGCGGTACAGAAGCTTTTTAGTTTAATTAAGTCATAAAATATATTTAATACAATGTGCTCAAAAAGGAGAATTAAAGGAAATGCCCACAAAGTACATTTGCAATTTACTATGTTAAACTATTTTAAATTACACATGAACTTTATGTTCACCCTGCATCTCTAAATATTAAAGTGATTATCTTTTTCAGATGATGAAATTAAGAGTGATTTTTTTTTTTTTTTCTTTTTTGCAGTTTCTGGTCAGGGCTGGGTTCGAACCTGCTGCCTCTGGCATGTGGGGTGGGCGCCCTACTCCTTTGAGCCACAGGCACTGCCCAATTAGGAGTGATTTTTAAAAATGCTTTTCCTTTCACTTTACGATTTTCATTTGTTTCACTATGATTAGCATGTATTTAATAAATTAGAAACAACGAAAAATGTAAGCTATTTTTCTACATACGTTCCCATCTCCACTGAAAGGTTTACACTCCAACATAATATATTTGGGTTAGATGGAATAAAACATTCCTGAAGTGCCCTGTAGTATCTCTATCATTACGTCTCTTTCTATTAAAATATTAATTTTTAAAGCTCTGAGCCAAATCCCCCTTTCTATTAAAATATTAATTTTTACAGTTCTGAGCCAAATCCCCCCGATTTTTAGCCCTTCATTCACTTTCCACTTGAACCAGTCATAAAACAGTTACAATCTATTGCCTTGTACCTCCTTGGGAGGCACTGAGGGAAAGACAGGCAGCCTAGGTTTGAATTCTACCCTGCAACTTGCTCTTTGTGCAACTTTGGCGAAGTTACGTGCTCTCTCTGGGCCTTAGAAAATAAGATGCATGTAATTCCTGTCTCCTATATTATTGTGAGGGTAAGTGAATTCATCCATTTATTGTACTTGGAAGAGCGCTTGGTCAATATTCAATGTTAATCATGATTATTCTAAACATAATTTTCCAGAAGGCAGAGACTATATTTTCTATTTCTCTATATTCTTAGTACAACTAAACATAGTGCTAGAAGCTGTACTGTATCCATTTTATGTCTCCAGAACCTGCCATATGGAGGGCACGGTGAGATTGGAGGTAGGAACAGTGAAGAACCAAATACTAAGCAGTCTTGTGTGTTATCTCTGTACCCACTCTACTGTTCCTGGAGGTAGACAGGAGAGAGGAAATCTGAGCCTCTAAGAATTTAAACAACTTACCCAAGACCACCTAGAGGTTAATTGTAAATTAAAGTCATGTCTTTTTTTTTTTTTTGAGATAGTCTGTAGAGCACTGCAGCATCACAGCTCACAGCAACCTCAAACTACTCCTGGGCTCAAGCAATTCTCTTGCCTCGGCCTCCCTAGTAGCTGCAACACCTGGCCATTTTTTTTTTTTTTTTTTTTTTTTTGCATTTTTTGGCGAGGACTTGGTTTGAACACGCCACCTGTGGCATATGGGGCTGGTGTTCTACTCCTTTGAGCCACAGGCACCGCCCCCTGGCCATTTTTTTGTTGCAGTTGTCATTGATGTTTAGCAGGCCTGGACCAGGTTCAAATTCGCCACCCCAGGTACATGTGGGCGGTGCTCTTAACCACTCTGAGTTATGGGTGCCAAGCCTAAAGTCATGTCTTTTTGACTCTTTCCATTGTAATACGTTCTTGCAGGTCAATATGACTATATGGATGAGTGAATATATGGATTTGAGAAGGACCTGGAATTACCTCTGGTGCTTCTCCTGTGCTTATTTTCAGAACTTAGCACAGATCTCAATAAATATTTATTGACGAAGAAAGAAAAAGAGAAAGAAAGAAAAGAAAAGAAAGGAAAGGCAAGGAAGAAAAGAAAGGAAAAAAATCAAGGAATGAATGGGCAAAATGACCTTTCAAAAAGGTATTTTCAGCCTTAATATTCAATCTCATATATTCAGTTTATGATGGATTTGTAATAAATGCTTTTATTTAGTACCAAGAGAAAGTGGAGGAAGTAATTTATACTTATCTGCTGTAAGTGAAAATTCAGACCAACTGGTTCCCAATCACCTGTGATTTTATTTTTATAAAATGAAGAAGCAATAAGTCTCCAGCTGTGCGACCATAAACTTTATTTCTTTGGCTGTGGGTTCATTTGGAATTGGCAAAGGAATTCAAATAAATCTGTGTAGTGTATCCTGAACGTATTTTTTTCTTATTGATTCAGGGAACTTTAGGGAAACATTTTAATTTATATTTTTGATGATTGTATCTTAAATCCTCCTGCCTCCAATACCCCGTCTCAAGCTGGTAAAGGTCTGTAGGGTTTCCTGGAGGGACTATCACAGATGCTTTCTTGATTCAAAGTAGCCCCAACTTCCTATTAATATAAGCATGGGAGAAACACCATACATTTAACAAAAAATGGGTTTGTTTGTAATAAGATGTCAACATGATAAAAACACATTAATACATCTGCAGGGTACAGTGAAAAACTTGCAAAAAATCAGCTGTAAAAACAATCTTCATTTAGATGAGAAATGCCATATAGTTGAGAAATAAGTCTTTCTGAAAGGAAGTTTATATCCCACTGGTGCTTATAAAACATTTCTCAATTTATAAAAATAGGCTTTCTTGCATGATTTTACAGTGTATAAAAATACTTGCCCTGGAAATGGCATAATGTCATTTTGGTTTTAACATAGTTACATTCTCTCACCACTCACACATACAAATCTTTAACATTGTAATTACTTTTGAAACCAGAAAATTGGTTTGAGATAGCCAAATACCTGTAACATTGCAAATACTGTGCAGTGAGGACAGCGGAGGCACGCACTGGATGAGCATTAGTCACAGATGCTTTTTAAATTCTGGGATCCACTCCTAAGGCATGGTATTGAACAAGGAATCTTTCACAGCAGGGCGTGGCGGCTGGCTTCTGCAGTGCTGGTATTCTGGGAGGCTGAGGCGGTGGACTGCCTGAGTTCAGGAGTTTGAGACCACCCTGAGCAAGAGCAAGACTCCATCTCTATTAAAAAAAAACTAGCCGGGCATTGTGGTGGGCACCTGTAGTACGAGCTACTCAGGAGGCTGAGGCAGGAGGATCACTTGAGCCCAAGAGTTTGAGGTTGCTGTGAGCTAGGATGCTACAACTCTTTACCTAGGAAGACAAAGTGAGACTTGGTCTCAAAAAAGAAAAACCTTACTAAAAATGAGGAAATTATTCATATTAATATTCAGTATTGTTATTGTTTTTATCTCCATGTATATCTGTGGAGTGTAGTTATATAACACTATAGTCGTACAATATTTTTTTCCCTTTTGCTTCTTGTGGTCATTTGTACACAAGGGAAAACCATCTGAAGCATTTAAGCTTATGTCTTATTTTTTCATGTAAAATCTTTTGCTCATGGATTTTTCTGCATTGAATTAGAATAACATTTATTTTAAAAATGACTCATCCTTTTAAATGTTATCATATAAAGGGAATCATGACAGATATACAGCTGTTAATTACACAAACATGTAGACACACACAGAGACCTGAAGATATTGCTCAGTTCCTAAATATTTGCATCTCACACATACACTTTGGTGCTAAAAGGTGAAAAGGCCGTTGTGGTAAGGAATATATGACTGGAGCATATTCCCCAATCTGCGTAGAACAGCTTCTTTTTGTTTTGAAATTCAACTCAAATATTCTGCCTTTTGTCTACTTTAGGACTTACAACTTTTCACACATGTGCGTTTATAAAGTTGACTCTTTTATGAGTCGATTTTTACTGCAGTGACAACCAACCCCCAAACTTTAGTGACTTATGCTAATAACGATTTATTTCATGCCCACAGGCCCATGAGCTGGCCGTAGCTTTGCTGCGCTCTATGTATTTTCTCAGCCTGGAACTATCTGGGGAAAGCTCTTCTTTCGGCAGAAGTCAGGACAACAAGAGGCCAAGCCAAACCACACAGGCACATTTAAAACCTCTGTGAGGATGTGATCTATCACCTCTGCTCACATTCCATTGGCCAAAGAAAGTCATGTGGCCAAACCTATTTTTTTTTTTTTTTTTTTTGGTCAATGCGGTGAAGTATATTTTCCCCATGGAGTGAGGGAGGAGATATTGGCTGAAAATAACACAGTCTACCATGACTGCAGATTAAAAAGTTAAATCATATCTTTGACTTACAAAAAGTTAAATACTAAAATAGCATTGTCAATGTAAGTAAAATTTTATTATTTCTTTGTATAACTACCTATAAAAGACATGATTGTTTGGGAGCCCAAGTGAAAGTTTAGAGAAAGAAATCAAATATAGTAATTAAGTCTAAGAAAATAGAATACAAAAGCATAGTCTTGCCTTTTGAGGGCTTCTTTTCTAACTTGAACTTACCTCTGTTTACCTAATATTGTGCTTTCTGATTTCTCACTTCTGAAAATAGAGAATTATCTTTTATCTTTGCATACCTGAAGCTTAATAAATTCCCTGGCACAGAGTGGACACTTGATTAATGTTTGTTGAATGACTAAATGAATGAATGCATATATAATCCAGAATATTTTGTTCTTACTGGGTTTTTTTTTTTCAGTACTAAAATTATGTTCTAACTCTAATTTAAATAATATACTGCATTTGCTTTACTCCTCCTTATTTTCATTTTTTTACCTGGAGTATTTTAGTATTTTCCATAGATAAGTTGTGTGTGTGTGTGTGAGAGAGAGAGAGAGAAAGGGAAAGAGAAAAAAATGTGCAAACAGTTATTATACATTGTGGTAGTCACTATTCATTTACTATACTACTGATGAAAATAAGTTCTTGAACTTGGCTCATTTTACATTTATTTCTATGTGATTTGCTTACTGGGAAAACCTTTAGAGATTGACATTATGTAGTTATGAGCCTATCAGGAGGTCTGTTACAATGCTAGCACTATTAAAAAGATTTCAAATAGGTTGTATAATGCAGTGCCTTCACAATGAATAGCAGACAACAATATAAAGAAATAAAAAAGTTGATGGAAATTCAAAAACATGAAAATGGAAATAGTAGAAGGCCAATGTTTCTATTACCATTCAACACAAATAATAAACATTTCAATTTCTTTAAAATTATTGCTAACCTCACTTGGCACAGTTGAATGTTTTTCATTATTTAAACTTCACTCTGAAGTCATGAAGTATTTTAAAATGAAGTTCAGGCCTGCCGTGGTTAAGTCCCAACTATAATCCTAGCACTTTGGGAGGCTGAGGAGGGATTGCTTGAAGCCAGGAGTTTGAAAACAGCATGAATAACATAGCAAGATATTGTCTTTTCAAAAAATTAACAAATTAGCCAGACATGGTGGTTCATACCTATGTTCCTAGCTACTTGGGAGGCTGAGGCAGGAAGATTGCTTGGGTCTAGGAGTTTGAGGATGCAGAAAAGTGTGGTATGATAATGCTGCTCATGAGAGCTCAGACAACAGAGCAAGACTCTGTCTCAAAAGAAAAAAGTAAAGTGTATACAAAATTATACCTTTGCAAGTCATCCAGAAAAAATGTAGAGATTTCATTTCTACAGTTCCCTTCATTCCCCTAAACTATGACTTTACAATTCTATAGCTTGTTTAAAATTAACTAAAATAGAATAAGTATGTGATAGGAGTAGAAAATACTATCTTCACATAGCTACACAAAAGGAAAACAGATATTACAGGAAACAGTTGTTCATGATAAAATTTTCAAGGAATTAAAATGGATATGATTACTTAGTCAAGATTTGTTTCATTGACCATGGTTTTTTTTCTTATTATAGGTCAAAATAGGATAACAGTATAAAGAGTAAATGAATTATCCAGAAACCACACAGCAAAGTCACCTTGTCTCATGAAATATCAGATTTATGATGAATATTCAGAAGACTTTTAACTGAGGATTTTAGACAAATAATGGGAAAAACAGTGAAGTCATTAAAAATAGTTAACATTTGAAATCTCAAAATTATTTTCTTAATGCTGAAAAATACTTGTAATAGAGTAAAATCAAGTTGTGTTTATCTGATGATTGACCCTGTTTGAAGGATTTCATCAGATTCAAACTCAGCTAAGATTCATGACATAAAACTACAATATTGAGTTCTCAACAGCAGAAGAGTGAGAACACCCAGATTCTTGTACAGATTTATTTTTAATTATATTCTAAAAATGTTCCTAACAGATGGGAAAAAGTAAGGGACTATTCATAAAACCTGTGGCTTATTTCCAAAAAATGCTCCCTTATTGAATAAGAAATAAGATGGAGAATGTATTTAACCAAACTAGGAATTCATTTCTCCAGCTCATAAAAGCTTTCATTCCCTCTCCTACTAACTCCAACATCTTATCTGATACCTCTCAATAGACTTAACTCTTCGAAACAAGCCAAGAGCAAGTGTTTTTGGCACACTTTTTCACGAAAAGTAGGAAAGAGCAACCCTTTTCAATGTTGATAAATGTTAGGTGGTAAGCAGGTTGGGGGCTACTTGGTGTGATAAGAAGTTTGCTAGAGTGACATGTTCCTGGTTTATTAGATACCATAGCAACCTTTCTCAGGTGAAAGCTCAGAGTTTGCTACAGGGCGTCCAAATTTTATAGGATGAATTTTGGATTGATGGGGATGATCGAGAGGTTGTTGAACTCTTCGAATAGAGCAGGATGAAAAAACAGGGCTAAGCCTCAGAATGGGAGAAGATATTTGCAGGTTATGTCTCCAACAAAGGTCTAATAACCAGAATCCACAGAGAACTCAAACGTATAAGCAAGAAAAGAACATGTGATCCCATTGCAGGGTGGGCAAGGGACTTGAAGAGAAACTTCTCTGAAGAAGACAGGCACACGGCCTACAGACATATGAAAAAATGCTCACCATCCTTAATCATCAGAGAAATGCAAATCAAAACTACTTTGAGATATCATCTAACTCCAGTAAGATTAGCCCATATCAAAAATCCCAAGACCGGAGTGTTGGTGAGGATGTGGAGAAAAGGGAATGCAAACTAATAGGTTCCTTTTGGAAAGATGTTTGGAGAACACAGAGATCTAAAAATAGACCTGCCATTCAATCCTACAATTCCTCTAGTCGGTATATATCCAGAAGACCAACAATCATATTATAACAAAGATATTTGTACCAGAATGTTTATTGCAGCCCAATTCATAATTGCTAAATTATGGAAGAAGTCCAAGTGCCCATCGACCCATGAATGGATCAATAACTTGTGGTATATGTACACCATGGAATATTATGCAGCCTTAAAGAAAGATGGAGACTTTACCCCTTTCATATTTACATGGATGGAGCTGGAACATAGTCTTTTTAGCAAAGTATCTCAAGAATGGAAGAAAAAGTATCCAATGTACTCAGCCCTACTATGAAACTAATTTACAGCTTTCATATGAAAGCTATAACCCAATTATAACCTAAGAATATGGGGAAAGAGGAAAGGGAGGGGATGGGAGGAGGGAGGGTGGGTGGAGGGAGGGTAATTGGTGGGACCACACCTATGGTGCATCTTACAAGGGTACATGTGAAACTTACTAAATGTAGAATATAAATGTCTTAACACAATAACTAAGAAAATGCCAGGAAGGCTATGTTCTCACCAGTGTGATGAAAATATGTCAAATGGTCTATAAAACCAGTGTATGGTGCCCCATGATTGCATTAATGTACACAGCTATGATCTAATAATAAAAAAATAAAAAATAAAAAGTAAATTAAAAAAAAGAAAGATCTTAAATTATAAAAATAATAATAATAATACTTCATTTTATTATATGGAACCAGAAAAAAAACTTGAATAGCCAAGACATTACTCAGAAATAAAAACATATCAGGAGCAATCACGCTACCAGACTTCAATCTATACTATAAATCTATAGTGATCAAAACAGCGTGGTACTGGCAAGGAATAGAGAGGTAGCTATATGGAACAGAATAATTTTTCTCTTTTTTATTTATCATTATTATTTTGCTTAATCTTGGTCCAAAAAAAAAAAAAAAACGGCAACAATACTTTCTGTATTGACCAGAAAACAAACACAAAATATAGGTATTTGCTCCCTTTGCTTTTTGCTTTGCTACTTTTTTTTAACAAAGCAATATGAATACTACTGAAAAGAAGAAGTCTTTCTTCACAATGATAACTGATTTACAAATGAACCAAAGTCTAACCATTATAAAATTACTTTAAGAACCAGGAAGGATGAATTGGAATTTAATAGCTTTGAAAGAGCCTGGGATCGATGTCAACGTGAAATCATCTGAACGGTAAGCTGTACAGTTTAATCATGGGAACGTGGGAGAACTGGCTTTAATTACTTAGCTTTGAGGACTCAGAGACCCAGAGCAAGTTAAGGGAGCTAGGTCCAAGGAGTGTAGGAGTAGAAACCTGGGTCAGGATTCCAAAAAGCTCTTCAATAGCTCTTAATTTTGTGTCTTTGAGAAGAATTTGAAGCTAATCTGCAGATTATCAAAGCAACCCTGTGTAAACATTACCAATGAATGGTTTTGGAAGAACTCTAAGAGAAGTTTCTGGCAATGTCCTGAATACTACTTAAAATATTCCCCAACCTTCTCCTTTCTCCTTACTCCCTTAAGAGTAAGGAGAAGCCAAGAGCCAATTGTGGAATGGGGGCAGTGTGAGGAGTCCCAGAGATCACCCAGCCCAGTGCTCCCAAGCTTGGTCTGAAATAAAAGTTTTATTAACCAGCCTACAGCAAAATAAAAAAAGCGAGATGGCATACAGGGTACTTTTTATAAAGCTGAATTTCTAAAAGACTAATAGTATGAGATTATAGGGGGTCTCCTGCTTTTCTGGAGTCAAAATTTCTTTTATGAACTATGCAACAAAAGTAAGGAAAACATGACACTGATGTGACAGGTGGATGACTGAGGATGTTTTCAAACTAGCTGATTATCAAAATGAAATTGGGAGTATTTTTCCCAGAAGTATCTGGTACCTTGGATCCAAAAGCATTAGGCTGCTTGAATCTATTCCAATCCTTACCTTTATAAGGCCTGAGTCCTGCTGTGAGACAAAGTCCAGCAAGAGGATCACTGTGAGCAGTCACCAACTACATGGAGGGAACATCCCAGGTAGGTGGGACCAGGACCTGCAGCAGCACCTGAGGCTGAATCATCCCTGAATCACCCCTGCTCCTCTCTCTCACTCCAGCAGGATGAGAGAGAGCTCCCTGGAACTCTGGCGTAAACAAAGAGAAAACCACCACTGTTACCAGTTACAGTACCTTCCAGTAACTCAGGGTGAGAGCTAAACCACCACGGAAGTAAAGATTCCAAAGCCAGAAACAGGTATATAAATTATATAAATTATAAATTTATAGAATTTTTAATAATTCAAATAATTTTTAGAAATTATATAAATTTCTAACAAAGAATAGCACCTTCATAAAGAATAACACCTATACACAAAAATGCCGTTTTCTAATGTCCATTTTTTTCCCATGTTTTTTGTTAGGAGAAGCCTATAATCCCTCCATCTTTGTTACAAGCAAATAAAGATGAATGATATGAACAGAAAGTGCTTTGAATTCCTTAGAAAGAGGCAAGAATTTATGCAATTGTCTAATTACGTGTGTTGGTCTTTTCAGAATTCCCAAAGGAATGAATCATAATTATCCCAAGACATCAAACTTGTCAGGGCCCTGGGGTCTGAGCAAGAGATATACATCTTACGGATAAAAGCTATGCAGAAAAGGCTCAGCAGTGCAATCACTTAGACCAGTATTTCAGGAAAACGAACAGGAGCTACAACAGTTGGTCACTGGGGCCAACAGTAAGCCTGGGACGCAGGTGTGAAACTGCCTCCATCCTCAGGACTCATGTTGTATTGACAAGAAAACACCACACTCTTTGCCAGATTTAGTGGCTTCCAATATTCTTCACCTCATTACTGAAGAAAATCCATACCTACCAGTTAAGAGTTATAATAGAATTTAAATATGTGAGTCTTCTTGTATGACAAGATTTAACTTTTCCTTCTACTGGATTTTTTTTTTTTTTTTTAAGTGATACAAAGTGATAACTGGCAGAAAAGAAAGCCAGCCCTGAAACTCTGAGTAAGAGATTTACGGAAGTTCTGAATGACATTCCTCCATCTCAGAAGCACCTAGCACACTCAGGGGGTGTAGAAATTTATTTCACCCTGACTTGTTAGTGAATAAATGCTCACCCCATATTTTTTATTATTTTTTCTTAAATTAAAAAAATCTATGTTAAATCAAATAGGAGGAGAAGTATGGGGAGGAGAGAAAGAGAGCTTTGGTTACATACCCAAAAGCCGTAAGCAAGTAAGTCTTTTTAATAGTAACATAATAGACATATTTGCTTAATATTAAAAAGCAAAAGTAAAAGCTAAAGATTTTGCCATTGTTGGCCACTGTCTTGTACAAGATTAGGCTGACTCACAATCTCCACCTTCATTCTGCCCTCCTATCTCTACCAATTGTCCGTCAGATAAAGTAGGTATGATTTAAAACTTTCTTATGCTTTCAAGGTCCTGTGGGGATTCAGGAATTATTTACCATATATACTCGAGTATAAGCCAAGTTTTTTTGGCACAAAATTTGTGCCGAGTTCGGGTTTTTCGGCACAAATTTTGTGCCGAAAAAACTCGGCTTATACTCGAGTATATACGGTATGTAACTTAAACATTTACTTCAGGTAGCAGATTTAAGATGTTACATTTTGATTTATTCATGATCCTACCACTACAAAACTTTGTCTGAATTTTTAAATTTATTGTATAAGTTCAACTAATCTTCATAATAAATTATTAAATATGTTTTAAGGAGAATATAGCAGCTTTAAAATGCAGGTATGGACTTCATATCCAGAAGGGTATACTTTAGTCAAATAATACAAGACAGAAACCTGTCTGGTGCTCAGCTAGAAATAAGGGCTAAACTCAAACTCTTTCAAGTTAAAATGAAAATCACATATACTTCATCTAAAAAAACATTCTTTGCAGCCATGCTGTCTTACACAAAGACATCTTTAAAACAAGATAGCTATGTGAAGAGAGTTTATAAATAAAATGTAAGTATTTACCTCAAACCATTTCAAAATAACTTTTGGAATCTGCTGAAAACCAAGAATCAACCATTTTAGTATTTTGGTGCAGAAGATTTCTAACTCATGACTTCCAGCACCCAAGAAGCACAGATGCCACAGTCAATTATAAAAGCCATAAAGGCCACCTGCCAAGAAGCAGAGGCAGCGCTCAGCTCTTTGTGGTGTTCACGGTCTTCCCTGCACACTTCTCAAAGCATCTGTGCTCCGGAAAATGATGCTCCAATCATCTGAACTTCACACAGCTTACTGAGGATGTGCTCTGGTTCAAATGACATTTAAGCATGGAGAGGGTCAAAACAAGGAGAAGCACAGTGATCAGCGCCAGGAACAAGGCGCCCTCTTGTAACAGAGGCAAATGGGATACACACATGTGCTCCATGCAGAGAGCAAACATCTTCTCACTAATTAGCATCAAAACCACCGACTTGGGGAGCCACTAAAATACCCTTCTCATGAATAATTACACGTGCCATCAGTGAACACCCTCCCCCTTCATTACACTTGGCCTTTTAAAGATAAGTGAGAAACGCAAAATACACTCTTAGCTTTTGCAAGGAAGAAAAATAGGAATCCAAACTGTAAGCAGAGTTCTCCAGCAGCCTCAGATGGTTTGTTTGTTTCTAGTTTTCTTTTCTAGACAAAGGTCTGTCTCATTCATCAGAGACAAGATGCAAGAGAAAGGCAATTACCAAGAGTTGCAGCAGCTGAGGGTGCAAGAGACCATCACTCTAGTGTAACTGGCCCTCTGACCTGGAACGTCACACTGGGGAAATCCGGCCAGGCAGTGCCCAGTGATGCTGCTCTTTCTTTGTCAGCTCCATCAGTGAGCTAATTTTAAGTGGAATACTCCAGGTACACCAAAACCCATTCACCGAGATTCTACAATCAACGAAAATCCTGAATGCTACCTAGCACACGTTTCATTTTCTCCTGGATAAAAAAGTGCAGCCCACTTTATTCAGTGCTAAAATAATCTGCATAACTAAGCTCGGCCTCTGATTATCAAGCACTTAACAGAGGAATCATAAAATCACGCTTGGAAGCGCAAATGGCTAAGAACAGAGTGGCAGTTTGCCAAATTAATGCGAAGGTTTCATATTTTCTGGGGGTTTCACCACGTTAATTTGACTCTGACACATAAGTGAAGGCCTAACGCAAAAGACTGGAGAAAGAACTAGAATAAGAATGGAAATAAAAGGAACTCCATTAGCTCCATGTGATTCTAAAGCAATGTCTCTTTAAAGCACAGACCCCTGCACCATCAGCAGTCCACTCTGTAACGGTGCTTGATAGAGAGGCAGAGTCCTGAACCCCAACCCACAGCTACTCAAGGGTCAGATCCAGGAATCTGTACTTGTAACTCCTGCACACACTGAAATCTGCTCCAGGAGCTACCAACTGGCCTACTGCTGAACAAAACAGCTGCCAATGCTATCACCTACTTCACAGACACATTAGTCTACTAAATAAACACACACACCCTCACACACACACACACACACACATATACTCACACATGTACATAGATGCTCAGAGACACATGCACATACAGTTGTATTCTCTTGAAAGAGTTTTATAAATTTTATTACAAATTTAAGTCAAAAGTAGAAGCATGATTTCATATCCTTCAAGAGTTACTGTGTCTACAATAAACAAAAAAAAAAAAAATCAATTACTAGCAGCTGTCAAATATTTACCTGAGGCAAAAGGAAAAAAAAAAATTTAAAATAAAAAAAAAAAGAAAAGAAATTGTTGATCATAGACTTTGAACCACGGCCCACATTTGCCAGTCACTGACTTTCTTGCCTCCCTCTCTGAGAATTACCCCATTTTTCCCCAGGAGTCCTGAAGTAAAACGTCTGACAGCACTAAAGAAACTGACTAGCATTTTCGGTGTGAAGCTATGACTCTTGATCAACCACAATCTTGCTCCCACACCTTTTTAATCTTCCCTTGATTTAGTTTGTTCCTTTAATTTACCATCACAAGGTTTTAAAATTCATGGTTTTTTATCAATTCGCTTAATGCATTTTCACTTCCGTTTTACTAATTATGACTTGTTAGACATTTATTAAATAGTGAAAGAAGAAATGGGAAAGTCTTTTTAAAAACTGGGTTTTGTCCCACAGTTTACTAATATGATCTTCAAACAAGACTGAGAACCAAGTGTTCCTAATTCCAAAAAAAACTGAATTATACATTATAGAACAATCTAAGCTGTTTTCAAAGAAACTAAATTCAGTATTCCTTGCTACAGATCCTAAAACATCAGTTGAACACCCACAAAACTTTCTTGCCCTCTGCTCTGATCTCCTAGAAGTCCACAGGACATGATTCTAGCACATTTACATCCTGTAATTGTAACAATATATAATTTCTGTTATTTATTTATATTATCTCATTCCAAAAAAGCAGCTGAGGCATCTAACATAAAGTCATTACAAATATCCTGTCACCTTAAATCGGTAATAAGCTCATATAATGCCCAGAGCTCTAAGATATATTTTGGCTCAAAATATTTTACTGAACCCCTAGAATATTCTTTTCCCTCTTATTCCTGTCCTCCTACACACAAAATTGCAGGAAATAGGCTTTTATTTTTAGAAGCTCTTCTAAAGAGAAATGAACACCTTTCCCAGTATCCCTTCCTATTCTGAAGATCTCTGCTGGGTTGATGGGTGGCTGTCTCAGTTGGTTTCCTTTAACTCTTAGGACACAACAAAGGCCTGCGTATTCTTTTCAACATTTGCATGGAACATTCCATCAGGCAATTTGGCTTTTAATCACTATGAGTATACATATTGATAGAAATAAGCCCAACAGAACATAAAGCCCTCATTCCATCACATTATTTTAAAATGAAATACTAAACCACACAGTTGTTGTTCTTTACAAAAAAGCAACAGAAACTTCAAATTGCTTTCCAGACACCATGATTAACTCAGCTAAGCCTCTCGCAGTCTGACCTGGGCCCCTCAGTGACCATCATAGGCAATGACAAGACAACACAGTAGCATCAAGGGTCCTGCCTAGCAGCAGAGAGCGATGTCTTTAGACTGGCCCACGTGAGGACTGAGTGTGGTTCCAAAAGTTAACCAACCCCCTAACTTACTGACTGACCTGCCTACCGCTGGGTTCGCAAATAACAGGAACTCAATAAATGCATGCTGAGTAAATGAAGTCAGGGTCTCAGAAACCTGAGAATCCTTCAATTGCCTCCCACACCCCCACCAGGAAATCAGCACACTGAACCCCATAAATGCATCAATGTACACAGTTATGATTTAGTAATAAATAAATAAATAAATAAATAAATAAATAAATAAATAAATAAAATGTATCCACTCATTCAGGAAACATTGAGTATTTAAGTCACTGAGAACCTCCTTTCTCCTGTCTTAGGAGTCCATGAGTAAGAAGTTCTGCAACAGTAAAACCTTTGTCCACCCTCCCCACCTAACTTCATTTCTTTCACAGTAAAGAAATGAAGTATATTATTGAGGACTTTGAGAAAAAAAATTGAAGAAGTTTGGCAGAGGCTCTTCTGGGCCTCACTGACGCTACTATGTGATAAGTATGTGGACCAAATCCTAGCCCTAGAAGGAGAATCCTACTACCCTGAAAACTAAGTTCAACTACTGAGAGACTAGATGGCACATCTATGCAATATGTGTGTACTCTAATTCAACTTTTTTCTTTTATTAAAGGTAGCAGCAATGATAATAGCAAAAGAAACCTAGTAAATTCCAACAGATGCTCCTCCCAACACACACACACACACACACACACACACACACACACAGATACACACACATCACACAAACCTCATGAACTGGAGCCTGGGAATTTTAAGAGCTAAAGGTGTCATCCACTTACTGTGATTCATCCCTAAAACACAGAGCTCCCCTAATCAGGCGTGCTCCAGCTCATGCTCCGGGCTCATTCACATACGGGACGGGCATGGTATCTTGCAATCAGGTCAACCTTGCTCTCCCTATAAAACAGCATAGGAAACAATCCTTCTTCCCTTTTACTCTTCATGGACCCTTATAACATGCCTGTTAGGTTTTACATGCAGTTACATTTGTTACAGTGTAAACTCACCATTTCTAAGCAAGCTGCTTGTGTTTGTGAACGTGTGGTGGGGGAAATTCACCTAAATGGATCTTCATAGTCTCCAGAAGTGGGAAAAGAGGTAGGAGAGTCCAAACTGTGAGGATGTAATTCATGACTCCTAACTTATGGCTTATGAATCCTAGAAGAGGAACTCTATGGGCGATGGGGGCTGAAAATCAACTTCATATTAAAGCAGATCTGTCATCTGCAGAACCCAAAATCGCTTTGTGGCACCATAACACATTATTCTTCTGTTCAAATTAGTTCTCTGTTCCTTGCTGGAAAGCCTGCCCCAGGGCAAACACAGGTGCACAAAGCTTATGCTGCACACCTGGCCTGGGAGCTGTTAATACTAGACTAATTCTCAAGTCTAGGGTCAGAGATACCCAGGCTTGGGCTATGTTGTCAGGCTTACAAGGCTCTACTCACACACCTTTAATGGCAATGTGGGTTTCTATATAAAGGCTCTGGGTGGTAACTGCTGTACTAGACCCTGATTTGGTCATCTCACTAGTTTCCCAGTGGGCTAGGTGTGTCCCTCAAACCAACAAATTGTAACTGAGTGGGAGATCCTTTTCCCAAAGGTCTGAATCAGAAAAGGATCTGGATTTTAATAAGAATGATCTATTTGTCTAAGGGCCAAAGCCTGTAGACCTGCTTCTGAGAATCCAGGAAGTCAACTGCTTGGGAAACCCAAGGAAAGCTGGAAGTACTAAAGAATGCAGAAAAAAAAGTTCTTGAATTTCGTGAGCTTGGGGCTCTGTTTTAACTATCTAGGTAAAGATGAAGCTTCACCACCAAAGCTCTCCCACACATTAGTGCAGTGATTTTCAAACGGTGTACCCTGAGAGGATCTTAGGTGTGCCACGAAAATTTTTAAAGATCATTATTTTCTAAAGAAGTTATCAACATAATTTAAGTATGCCACAAAAGTTTAACTATAGATTCAAGTGTGCTGTGAGATAAAGAAGGTTGAAAACACTGCATTAGTGCAATGTTTAGGAACAGAAAATGAGACAGCATGTCAATGACGTTTAAATGTTTGCATTTTCTGTCATTTCTTCTTTTTGATCTCCCTTAGCAATGATAATTATTTAAGTAGATGATATTTGAAATTATAAAACAAATAACAAAATTTTAGTACATTTGGGAAATAGGAAAAAGGAAGAATCCTCATAAAACAATCACTCTGTGGGGAAATGTCTATTACGATATTTATGATATTTTTCATACATGTTTAACTGAAGTCATTTTCTATACAAAATTTTGATCCCTATTTTTTCAGTGACTGTCATATTAAATTTTTTCAGTTATGACTATCTTCAAAATCATCACTTTTAATGACTGGAGAATCCACCCAGGGGATGTATCCCAATCTCTAAGCTTTTAAGACATTTCAAATTTTCTACTACTATAAAAAAAGCTACTATCAACCACCTGTGTGTAGAGGAGTTTTTGGTACTAGCTTCTTAAGAAAATTCCACAAGAGACACCAACTCATTAAATAACCCCACACTTACTGATTTTTGGATTACCTGCCAAATTGCTTTTCAAAAGTTTTATGCTAACTCAGAATATAACCAACAATGTAAAAGAGTACATGTGTACGGACCCAACTATTGTTTTTGAGGCAAGAAAGTAAAAGCGGAGCTAAAGGTCTGTCCTGACCACTCTGTACAGACATTAGCCAAATAGTCTGTAACACTCCTACCTCTACTGTAGCAGATGTCTCTGTCATCTGTATGTCTTTCCCTCCATATGTGCTGGGCCTAGACAGTAACCTTGTAACTTCCTTAACCTTCTGTTGCCTTCGAGGACAGATAGCCTGCCCGGTACCAAGGGCACGGGCCAACCTGACCTTTCGCTGAGTCCCAAGACTTTCATGTCTGTCAGGACTCTCACATCCTTCACAACTTTCACACACACCCTACCCCTAAAAAATGTATAAAAGTAAGGCAAGAGATTAAGTTGGGGGGCTCAGTTTTTAGGACACGAGTCCACCGAGTCTCCTGACGGGGAATAAAGCTGCTTCCTCTTCCAACTGGTTCCTGGAGTCTTCTGTCTACATCAGTTTCCTGCTATGTTTTCATTGATTTATTTACAAATTTCATAGATAAAAATGGTAGCTTATTCCCACTTGCTTTTATAAAATTCGGTCAAAACTGTCCTATTTCTTCTGTTTATCAGCTGCATTCCCATTCCTATTCTTCATCTATTTATCTATTTCTCAATTCAAATAAGCTCTTTTTATAATAAATATATTATTACTTGATCATATTTGCAGCAAATATATTTCCTACTCTGACAAGATTTTGTTTTCATATCAGAGGATCTATCTAATAATAGCCAATTTGGTATGATACTCAATCAGGCATCAGCCTAAATAAATGTTTTCCAAAATCAAACCAGCTATATTATCAATATTGCTAAGTAATCTCCTTCCAACACAGATTTAATAAGCATGTGTGAGGCAAAGGGTCTGTTTGTTAGTGTGAGACCCCTAACAATTGTATATATACATATTGGATATATATACCTGTATGTGTTAGGGTCTGTTTCTGAGGAAGTTCTTTTTTACTGTATGTGCTGTTGAAGCAAGCACAAAGAAGTTCTTTTTTAAATGTTAGCCTCTCAGCTGGGTACAGTGAGGCCTCCCAGGAGATGGAAGGATCACTTGAGGCCAGGAGTTTGAGACCAGCCTAGAAAGATAGCAAGACTCTGCATCTACAAAATACATTAAAATATTAGCCAAGCATGGTGGCATACATCTGTAGTCCCAGCTATGTAGGAGGCTGAGATAGGAGAATCACTTGAGCCCAGACATTCAAAGTGGCTGTGGGCTATGATGGCACCACCGCACTCCAGCCTGGGTGAAAGAGCAAGACTCTGTCTCCCCAAAAAAATGGTAATTAATTAATGTCAGCCTCTCACATACTAAGGATGAAACTAAAAAGGAATTTCTTCCTCACATATTTTTGGGAGCTGGGTATAGGGATCGGAGGATTGCAGCAAAATTCAAAGGGAAAGCATCTATGAGAGTTCCTTGGGAGTCTAGGTCAGGGAAACCAGGCACAGACAGACTTTCCCACTCAAGTGCTCCATGCGGTCACCACCTGCACTCCAGCCTCTAGGGCCACTCCCTTTCATAAGAGCACACTCCAGACCACTGGACCCAGAGAACATCTGCCTCGTCCCTTTCCCCTGATTCTTCCCCTGATTTCTTTCACCCAGAAAGTACTAGCTGAGTGCCCACTATGTGCCAGGCACTGTTCTAGGCTCTGCAAAAAAACAGCACCAAGCAAAAGCCCTAGGCAAAGCCCCTGGACTTCTGACTGGTGAAAAGTAGTACCAAGATCACATTTGGGCCTTAACACAATTGTAGCTATCACCTACTTACTGCATGCAAATGCCAAGCATTTTATTTCTTTATTCATATATATACAAAATTATCCCATTTTATCTTCAAAGCAACCCTTGGACTAACTGCTATCACCGCTTTAGAGCAAAAGAAACTGAGGCTCAGAAAGGCTACAAGCCTACACAAAGTAAGTATGTGACAGAATTGTACCCACACCAGGCCACCCTGGCCCCACAGCCTCCCAGCTATTATGTAAAGTAATAATTGTGCAGAGCTTGACAGGGATGTGTGGACTACCCTGCAGTTCCAACACAACACCAGCAATCATGTTAAACGGGCAACTAATCTACATAATCTCCCATACACATTTTTTTTCCTACTTAAAAATGTAACATAGCATTTCTTAAACTGATAGAGGCCATGTACAGCAAACCCAATATCATATTGAATGGAGTTAAACTGAAATTATTTCCACTCAGATCAGGAACCAGGCAAGGTTGCCCATTGTCTCCCTTACTTTTTAACATTGTAATGGAAGTCTTAGCCAGTGCAATTAGGCTAGAAAAGATGATCAAGGGTATCCACATAGGGTCAGAAGAGGTCAAACTTCCACTCGTCGCAGATGGTACGATTGTATAATCTGGAAAACACCAGGGATTCTACTACAAAACTCTTAGAAGTGATCAAGGAATACAGCAGCATCTCAGGTTACAAAATCAACACTCATATATCCGTGGCCTTCATACATACCAATAATAGTCATGCTAAAAAAACAGTCAAGAACTCTATTCCATTCACAGCAGTGCCAAAGAAGATGAAATATCTAGGAGTTTACCTAACAAAAGACGTGAAAGATCTCTATAAAGAGAACTATGAAACTCTAAGAAAAGAAATAGCTGAAAATGTTAACAAAAGGAAAAACAAACCATGCTCATGGCTGGGAAGAATCAACATTGTTAAAATGTCCATACTACTCAAAGCAATATATAATTTTAATGCAATCCCTATTGAAGCTCTACTGTCATACTTTAAAGATCTCAAAAAAAAAAAAAAAAAAAAAAATACTTCGTTTTATATGGAATCAGAAAAAACCTCGAATAGCCAAGACATTACTCAGAAATAAAAACAAAGCAGGAGGAATCACGCTACCAGACCTGAGACTGTACTACAAATCAATAGTGATCAAAACAGCATGGTACTGGCACAAAAGCAGAGAAATAGATGTCTGGAACAGAATAGAGAACCAAGAGATGGATCCAGCTACTTACCGTTATTTGATCTTTGACAAGCCAATTAAAAACATTCAGTGGG
>CAUYPK010009899.1:0-28973 GCA_963574355.1 Loris lydekkerianus
GCACCCAGGCTGGCAGGTTCGAACCTGGCCTGGGTCAGCTAACCAACAAGGAAAACTGCGACAACAACCAAAAAATAGCCGGGTGTTGTGGTGGGCATCCATAGTCCCAGCTACTTGGGAATTTCAACTTGGACTTGGACTTCAACTCCCTGAGGCAAGAGAATTGCCTGAGTCCAAGAGTTTGAGGTTGCTGTGAGCTGCGACACCACGGCCCTCTCCCTAGGGTGACATAGTGAGACTCTGGCTCAAAAAAACCTTCTATGTGGTGTTACCGTTATACTCAACAGACATGCAGTTTATGATGTCCAAGATGTTACTTATTATTGTTTTCACCCCTCATTTATCTCCTTAAGATAACCATTCACATTCATTCTCTCAGAAAAAAAGTATTCCGTCCTGAGATGAAAATCACCTTTAAAAATACAAATTAAAAAAATGAATGGTGATTTTCCCCCTGGTTCTCCACCGATACTTAAACAGAACTGGAACGTTGGATAGAATCCTTTAGAATTATAAAGAAAATGGCAAAAAGTGGCAGGGGTCCTGCCATCCCACACACCATTTGTGATGGGTCAGTCTCCACCAGGGTCCTCAAATCCTCGTCCTGGATTACTCTAGATCGACCACTTCGGGGCTCATCTTCGAGGCTAAAATTTCTGGAACGAAATTTCGCAAACCAACATCGAACAGTGTGTTCATTAACACTATCATTGCCAAATGCCTGGTTAATTTTTCGGGCTGTTTCAGCAGCGCTTTGGGTCAATTTGAATTCGTAGAGAAAAATTGGCCGAAAATCACTTAATGACATCATATAATAATAGGCTGAAAAGAATAAAAAAAATTAAAAGTAGAAAAAAATGAACAGCATCAATGTATAGAGTACAAAATTCTCCATCGATCAGTATGTACCACGACACAGTAGAATAAATATATATTGAGATATGGAGCTACAAAAACACATGACATTAAAACGGACAAAACGTTTGAAACAACCTAATAGCTATGAATCAAGCATAAATACAAATATAAAATTTACCAGTTTAGAGATCCTCTTATTGGTCGACATGAAGTTCTTAATTCATTTGAACTCAAAAACAGACAACTAGACAAACAGAAAAAAATAACAAATCATTTTTCTCTGTCATCTTTCTTCCAACAGAGACAAAATCCCTATAACCTATTACTTTGTTTATAGAGAATGACAAACTGTGCAACCAGAAGAAGCCATTAACAGGAATAAAACAGATCTCAAAAAGAGTCAAAATCAGTTCCTTCGTCTGCTCCTGATAGCCAAGGTCCAAAGCATGGGACCAGGAGCTGGACTCAGCTGTTGGCTTTCTGGGTCATAGGTCAGGAAGAAGGCACAGAGGCCTCTCAAAGGCCTTGTTACCTGGGGGAGTCAGTATGGATCTGAAGGAAGGGTGTTAATACTGTGCCTGAGTCCTGGCTTCACAACTCTGAAACGCAAAGAGCAAGGGACAGTTTAGGAGATGATTTTTTCTGGCTATTAAAATGGGGGAAAAATGCTCATTAATGGGTAATGTATTGAATAGAAAGAAGAAAGCATGGAGTTTTATAAATCATGGAAATCATTGAGGAAGATAGTTGTGGGTCTTATTTCAGAGGACGTAGAGGTCCTTTGAGGCTGGTCATTTCTTGGGACACAGAGGAGGATGGGCGGATTTCCTACCATTTGCTCTCTTAAGGAGTGAAGGGCTCACAGAAAATTCAGCCGTTGTCAGAAGTGATGTTAGTACCCAGCTCCCTCTGTTCTTTACCACATCGAGAATCTTCGTGTTTATCAATGTGTTTGAAGTAAGTCTCTGAAAATCTATACAGAATATTTTCTTTTTTAAAAAAAATTGCTTTGGTTCATATTTACTTTGGTGTTTCTGCTCTTGAAAACACTTCATTTCTTTTAATAGCAGTCATACTTACTTAGCTTTTTGATATAGAGCTTTTAGAGAGTAATATTTCATCAAATATAAAATGCCATCAATTATAAAATGCACCATAAGAGAATTAGTGAACTAATAAATGAAAAAGGAGAGCCCTTTCTTTTTATGCTTTTTTGTTTTTGACCAGTAGGGACTGTGTCCTACATACTTGGTAAAAGCTTTCTTCTTGGAAATGGTATTTGAATAAGAGTTAATGTGGAAATTGTCATAAAATCCTCATTTTGCCTTGTTATAACATAAGTAGGGTAGTCTTCCTTTCAAATCCTGCTAGTTTACTAGTGCTTTTTCAATTTAATTTTTCAGAATTTGGGTAATAAGTGATTAAAATGAGCTAATTTCATTGTGCAGAGATGTGTACAGTTTCCCCAATTTACTGCTCTTTATAATTTCTTCTAGAAATAACAGGTAAGATAGTGTTAAAAGTTTATACTAATCTTAAAGGATTAGTGTAAAACCTTAACTATAGGATTTCAGAAAGTACTCTAACCAAAACTGGAATTTACATGGAAAGTAAGAGACCTATAGGAATAGGGATCCTATTTTTACTTATATTGAAACAATAGCTTTCTTGAGGTATAATATGCCATATAACCTGTGCATTTACAGTATTCAGAGGAGTGGTTCTAGTGTATCCACAGTGTGTGCAGCCGTTACCTCAGTTTTAGAGCATTTTAATCACCTCAAAAAGCAGCCTATACCTGTTAACTGTCGCTCCCCCCCAACAGTTCCTAGCCCTCCCAGTCCTAAGCAACTGTTGATTTACTTTCTGTCTCCATATTTACCTATTTTGGATATTTTTTATTAATTGAATCATATAATATGTGGGGGGCTTTGCAGCTGGTTTATTTAGCATAGTGTTTAGCACATTTAGCACAGTGTTTTCAAATTTCATCATAGCAGGAATCATACCTCATCTGTTCATATGACTGATCAATGTTTCATTTAATGAGTGTCATCCGTTTGTTTTGGAATGTAAAAGAATACCTGCAGCTGGGTAATTTGTAAAGAAAAGAGGTTTATTTGGTTCACACTTCTGCAGACTATCGGAGAAGCCTGGTGCCAACATCTGCTTCTGATGAGGGCCTTGGACCGACCTTCCCTGGTGGTGAGGGTCGCCTTTTCATTTTCTGAATGCTTGTGCTTATCTTTTCAGGTGCTTGTTGATCATTTGTGTATCTTTTTTGGAAGATTCTTTCTCTGTTTTATCTTTTTATTATTGAGTTGTAGGAATTTTTTGTATATTCTTTATGTAAGTCTCTCATCAGATATAGGATTTGCAAGTATTTTATCCCATTCTGTGGGTTATTGTTTTCGCTTTCTTGATTGTGTCCTTTGATGTACAAAAGTTTTAATTTTGATGAAGTCAGTTTATTTTTTCTTTTGTTCATGATTTTGTGTCATGGTTAAGAATCTGTTGCCAAATCTGAGATTCTACAGATTTACATTATTTCAAGGATAATATGAATAAGTGGAGAAAAATAAAAGATATAAAAAAGATCCAAATGACCTTTCTAAAGATAAACAATAAATATCTGAAATGACAAGTACACTAGATGAGATAGCAGCGGAGTAAGTAGATGGTGCAGAAGAAAAATAGTGAACTTGTAGAGATAGCAGTAGAAACTGTATCAAATACAGTTGGTACAGAGAGAACTGACTAGAAAAACTACCAGAACATCTGTGACTTGTGGTTATAATGTGAGCAGTTAGTGTGTGTAACTGAGTTCCAGAAAGAGGAAAGAGAAGGGAGAACTGGAAAAAAAAATATTTTTAGAAGGGCAGCGCCTGTGGCTCAGTGAGTAGGGCGCCGGCCCCATATACCCAGGGTGGTGGGTTCAAACCCAGCCCCGGCCAAACTGCAACCAAAAAATAGCCAGGCGTTGTGGAGGGCGCCTGTGGTCCCAGCTGCTCGGGAGGCTGAGGCAGGAGAATCGCCTGAGCCCGGGAGCTGGAGGTTGCCGTGAGCTGTGTGATGTCATGGCACTCTACCAAGGGTGGTAAAGTGAGACTCTGTCTCTACCAAAAAAAAAAAAAAAAAAAAAGAATGTAGGGAATAATGGCTGTGAATGTTTCAGATTTGATAAACTGTAAATAGGTCACTATGAAACTTTTGAGACTGTGTTAGAGTCCATTATTTCACTTCAAGAAACACAGTTGACAGCGTCCTTTCTGTTTCAACTTGTTCAGCTTATCCGTGTTGATGCGTAGGCTTCATTGGTTTCTGTCTTTAGGGATTTTATGTTTTGATTTTTGAGCACTATGGATTCAAAAAGCTCATGAGCCACAAGCAGGACAAACGGGAGAGAAATCTATTCTTGGAAAAGTTGCTGCTGAAACTCTTCTTCCATAGATTTCACTTTTGTGGTCAGTTTTATAAACAATTTTGTTCTTACAATGTTTATTTTCTTCTGCTTTCACACCTCTGGTGGTGTGTTAGGGAAATAGTCTTCCTTTCTTTCATCGATCAAGTCAGTTTCTTCATATTTACCTAAAATCTTTTTCTTTTAAGTGGCATTTTTAATGTATTTAGTCATAGGCTTGGTTATGAACCATTTAAGAACCTTTCTAATTGTTCTTATGTTAACTGTGTTACGAAATTAAATGGTTAATTTACTTTAATTGACCACTTTTATAGGTTATGTGGAGGACAGTATCATTCCAAATAGAAAATAACAGTGTGTCATGAAAGACTGAAAATTATTTTGTTTGGTTAACTTTCTGATATTTATGTGATTTTTAGGTCAGTTTTGTGTAAATCCTGTGTGTGTGGATGGGTAGGAAGGGAATGAGTCTGTTTTTAGCTAGTGTGGCAGCCACCTTGTAGATTGAGCTTTGGGTTTTTTTTTTTTAATGTTAAAAATGGTCATCAACCAACTTTTATTGAAAGCAAGTAAAAGCCTCCCCACTCCCAGCCCATAGACACCCTTGGTTTTTTTGGGTAATAGTAATAATGCAAGAAAAGTAACATTCACATTGTCAGATAAGATTATGTCTATCATAGAATGCTTTGACTCTGAGGTTCAGTATGGACTTGTCCGTTTTCTTCTTCTTCTTTTTTTTTTTTTCCCCAAAGTCTCATGAGCATTGGTTTTGAATTAGTCGTGCACTGACATTTTTATCCTTTGAGTGTCTGATAATTTATCAGGATGAGATATTTTGAAAAGAGAACCTTGCTAAATGTGTGATGTTTTCTAGATCCAGTGCATTTTAATTCTTTTTTGGGTCATAGATTGCATTTAAGAGTCTAATGCAAATTGCAGACTTTACTTAGAAAAATGCACATAATGCATGCATGTACTAACAATTTACATGCAATTTCAGGGGATTCATAGTTTCCATGATTGAAATATAAAGTAATATAGCTTTGATACCTATTTTATTACATTCTCTGTATTTTGTACATGTTGCATTTAGTGATACACTGTGAGACATTTCTTTTCTGAAACTACATGTGGTGTTTGTATGTGGAACACCCGGGGCCTTTAAGCCCCACATTCTCAGTAAATTCCACATTGGCCTTATGTATTCAACTACAATTACCAATTATATTCTTAGTGAGGAAGGCCATAAAATTAAAAATAGAAGATTTTATTTATTTTTAAGAAAGTTTAGACCCATGTAAAAATTACATTGTTTTTAATTAGTGAGAAATTTATAGTTTTCATGAGACATACTTTATATGTCTGTATCTTTAATTACATCTTTGATGTTGGGTAACTTGTTTACCTCTTAGATGTTAACCTGCCATTTTTAAGGATTTCACAATTCCTAACTAAAGGCATTGTTCTTCTCAAGTGAACAATTCCTTTTTCTCTGTGGGCTACCTGCAGGTGAATTGGTCTTTCTTGTTGGAATAGTATACACAGAATAGCTATTTAGACATACTTTAAATAGTTGAGAAGCCTTGTGTGGGACACAGATCAAAGTGGTGTTAGAATTGTGTGTCTGTGTGTGCTGGTTTACGAGTGTGGGGTTCTGGTAAATGCTCTGTTCACGCATGTCCCTCTCCTCCTTGCTGGAGTGGTCACATATTTCTACTAAGGTAAAAGGCACAGCTAGTCTGCCCACTGCCTGCAGTCCTCCATCACCACCGTCATCTTTGTTGAATGAGCCAGCTCTCTTGTACATGCTCCCCCCCCCCCCCCCCAATCTGAGGGCTTCTCCCTCCTCTGAGCAATGCCTTTTACATGTCGGTTGAAATGTTCCTTCTTCAGAGAAGCCTTTTTAGTTAGCATCCTCTCCGTTCTCCCGGTTAGGTCCTGTGGGCTCGTGTGCTTTGTCCTAGTACCCTGTTCCTGTATTCGTCCTTTGTAGGATGATTTATAACTATACTTAAATACTCTTGGGTGTGTAATTCTATGTTAAGTACCTAGTTAGCGCTATAGACTGAAAAGGCCATAAAAGCAGGGATAGTGACTCTCTTGTTTAGTAATGCACTTTGCTTCAACTCCTAGTGTGAGTCTTACCCAGTAGGAGTAGTGCATGACATAGTTATTGCCCTGAGAAGCTAAATAATTTAATACACGTGCATATACAGTGAAATATGAAACAGTAATGTGTATTTTCAACTATAAGTAGGGTAAATTAAATTATTAGAATAAAGAGCCATGAAATAAAAAGCCAAAGTGAATAAAAGAAAATAATGTACATTTAAAAATTTATATTTTCTATCTCATCTCTTATACAAAATTCTATTCTCAATGAAAAAAATCGTTAATTTCAAAATTGCTGGTCTCTTGTTTAAAAACACTGTTGTTTTATCCCTCTACGGTGTAGTTTTGTCCCTCTATGGTGTGGTTTTATGCTATTTAAATGTAAACAGCGTACATACATGAAGTGAGCTGAGACACCAGCTCACTGGGGAGCGCTGTATTAGCGGACTGTAAATTGGTGTTCTGGGGAGGCAGAGCGTAACTCTTACACTTGGTAGGGAAGGTAAGAAGTTAATCTGAAGGAGAAATGGTTCAAGTTAGACTTTTTATTCAACATGCAGAAATAACCATTTTTTTTTTTCTTAAATTGTAGCCAAGCTAGGCTTCCCCAGGCCTGATTTAGACTTGGTATTACTATTGTCCAGGCCAACACCTTTCATTTATAGACAAAGAAATTTAAACTGAAGAGTGGTTGAAAAGCTTCACCAAAGAGGAAAGGCCTGGAGCTCACCAGAGAACTAGCTGTCTGAGCTGCTTTCTGGGAGGGTGGGTAATGAATAATCCTGTGTGTCTGCCCTAAGAGGGCGGAAGGAACTATCACAGTGCGCTATCAGGGAGTGGTCAGAAGAAGATGAGTGGGGCTGGCCTTGGACTCCCATCAGGATTCCAGTAGCAGTGAAGTTACCTCAGCAACCCTTTTCCCTATTCTGTGACCTAGGAACTGTGCCAGTACCTGCAGGGTCCTTGGGAGAGTCCATGGGATAGTGTTTGCAAAGTGCTCATGTACCTAGTATGTAATACACCACCCCTATAATCAGTGAGAATTGGTCTCCTGAGCAAAGAATCCTCCCCTGTGAAACAGCTCTGTAAGGTTCTGTTAAAGATTACATGAGATTATGTGTGGTATTTAGCATGGTGCCTGGCAGATGCTACATAATGGTAGCAGTTATACTATTAAAATCTTTATTACTGTGTAACAAATTATACAGCTGATTAGAAAATAAACATAAATTTTATTTCTGGTTAATGTTATTTTATTGATTTTGCCCATTGACTTAATTTTGAATTTTCATTCATTTCTTTCAGCATTTTATCAAAAGGGAATGAAACACTAGTCGTGTTTCTTACTCTTCCATCATATTGTAACACTCTTATAATTTTCACTATATCCTTATACCACCTGTCCTATTATTTCCTTATTCAAAATTTATTCTCTCTTAAGAAAGTCAGATTTATCTTTTAAAAAACTTTATCATAATGGTAAATAGGAACGCCTAAATAACTTTGCCATAAACAGAAAATAACTATAATAGTAAATAACTTTATACATGTGCCTCCTGAATAAAGTCTTGTAATGCCACGTTATGAAAAACACTACCCATGTGGTCTTCCATCACACTGACCTGCAGCCAGTGGTAATCAACACTTTTAGGTTCTGCGTCTTCACCAGCTCCTGGGTAACACAGGGCAACTTTTCCATAGGATTTACCAGTAGAATTGACCATTTAAGTGGGAACAAAATGGATTATTTATGACACTTGTTCCAACTCGGTTTATGGACTGGTCCATGGATTAGAAGCTTTTGTAATGATTGTTAAAATAAGTATTTCCTAATCCCGTTCCATACTTTCTGATCAGGATTTCTAGCGGAAGACTTTGTAATCTGTATTTTTCTTTTTTAAATTTCTGATCAGTAAGAGGGTACAGAGGATTAGGTGACAATGTTTGCGTTCGTTGGGTTCCACTTGTAGTTGTGCCCCTCACCCAGGAGCTGTGCCACGTACCCTTACCTTGTGCCCTGGAGGTGAGAGCACGCCGTTCCCTTCTTCCTTCCCTCCTCCCCCAGCTTGAAGTAAGTTGAGTTTTTCTCTTGTGTGGGTATGTATTAGTTCATCTAATGGCTTCAGATTAGGAGGACTGGACATGATGGCTTACGCCTGTAATCCTAGCACTCTGTGATGCCGAGGTGGGTGGATTGCTTGAACTTAGGAGTTCAAAACCAGCCTGAGCAAGAGTGAGACTTGTGGTTGTTGTGGTGGGTCCCTGTAGTCCCAGCTACTTGAGAGGCTGAGGCAGGAGGATCCCTTGGGTCCAGGAGTTTGATGTTGCTGGGAGCTTTGTGACACCACAGCACTCTGGAGGGCAGCAGGGTGAGTAAGACTTTGTCTCAAAAAGAGAAAGAAAAATGGCTTCATATTAGCATTGAGTACATTGGATACTTGCCTTTCCAATCTTGTGATACTTTACTAAAGAGAATGTTCTCCAACTTTGTCCAGGTTAATACAAAAGGTAAAGTCTCCCATCTTTTCGTGGCTGAATGGTATTCCATGGTATACCTACACCACAGTTTATTAATCCATTCATGGGTTGATGGGCACTTAGGTTGATTCCATATTGACACAGTTGTAAATTGAGTATGATAAATAATCTAGTGCAAATACTTTCATGAAATTTGTGTTTTTAACAGGAAGATTGGGAATTCTGATGTCTATCCCAGTTTTGGGAGTCACTGTTTTAAGTGGCATTTCCTCAACCTGTCATTTGAAATTGTTTATAATCGTGATTATCAGAGTATTTGTAAAGTATTGCTTAATTTTATAATTAATGTTACATTTTTTATTTAGTTTTGCCTCTTAGTCCTTTATACCTGTATGGTTCATTTGTTCAGAGTTATCATCAAATTGTTCCCTGTAGTGTGATGTAATTAATTGTTAAACAAACTTTTCATTTTAGAATTTTTTTAGATTAGAGGCAGTTGCAAAGCTGGTACATGAAGTCCTCTATGCCCCACTTTCTCCTTTTGTTAAATATTACATTACTATGTACATTTATCACAACTAAAGACACTATTAGTTGACACATTTTAATTAGACGTGGTAGTTTACTTCTGTTTCATTTGTTTTCCCCAGATGTTCTTTTTCTCCTGGGAGCATACTGCATTAGGCATTCCTCCATAGCCTCCTCTTGGCTGTTAACAGTTTCTCAGACTTCCTTTGTTTTTGATGACTTTGACAGTTTTAAGGAGTACTGTTTAGATATTTTGCAGAATGTCCCTCTGCAAAAATTTGTGTTTTTCTTGTGTTTTTATCATGGTTTGGCTGAGGTTGTGGGATTTTGAGAGGAAGACCGTGGATGAAACAGAGGTGGAGTGCCCTTGCCATCAGCCGCGTCAGAGGCATGTGCTGTCAGCACCACCGTCCCCTGTGGTGGTAAGGTGCTTGTCAGGTCTCTCCGTTGTGAAGTTGCTTTTTTCTTCACTTTTCTATACTCTGTGGAAGTAAGTCACTAATGTGCAGCCCTCTCTGATGGACTCTATTAATCCTACAATTAATTGTGTGTGTAGTTTTTTTTTTTTTTTTTTTTTTTTCTGTTCAGGAGAGTTGTCTCTTTTCCCATTTATTCATTAATTTTTGATATGTACTCATGGAGTTGTAATCTAGTACTTCATCACTCGAATTGTTCAAGTTTTAGGCAAAAAAATGGGAGCCTGTGTCCCTTTCTCATACTTCATTGCTTTGTTTGTGAAGACTTTTTCAGTTGCTGGTACTACAAGATGCTGACAGTCAGATTGCCTCAGCTCTAGAATTGGCCATTTCTCTAGAATTTTCTCTTGTTGGAGAATGGGATTGGAGACCAAGATCTGATCCCCAGATAAATGAGCTCTTTATGTGGTAACATCAAAGCAGAGGTGAGGGATTTTAGTGTTCAAATTGTCTTAACTTGATTTTCCTACTCTTCTTCCATTTTACTGCACTGGAAACTCTGGGAGAACATCGCCAGAACATCTTATATTTCCTTGATCTGTCCTCCCAGCAGTTGGAGTTCATGTGGATGTATGATGTGTGTCGCAAGGCATATTTACAATGAACTAATTTTACATCTAAATTTTTTTTTTTTTTTTTTTTTTTTTGGAGTTTTTGGCCAGGGCTGGGTTTGAACCCTCCACCTCCGGCATATGGGGCCAGCGCCCTACTCCTTTGAGCCACAGGCGCTGCCCTAATACTACATCTAAATTTTAAGAAAAGGCAACTTGCGCTCAGGAGATCCAGGCAGCTTATCTGTTTTTTTTTTTTTTTACAGAAAATGGCTCTTCACTTACTTGATTTCTAATAGTACCAGAAAAGATAATTCATTATATAAAATGCTTTTTTCAAAAATTCTATTTAGAGTAAGGAGTTTTTAAAAATGTTCTTATTTGCAAAAATAGGAGGGTAGGTAGAAGGAGATTGTAATTAATTATTTTCTTTGTACCTTTAATTAAAGGTTTAAATATTTTTTTGTTCCTCTTTTAACTCTTTAAAGTTTTATCTTTGACACAAGCCCCTTTGTTTTTTCCTCCTGGCTTTGAGAGTTTTTAATCTTCCAAATTTCCCTGTCTTACCCCACAGTTCTCTTCTAAGCCTAAAAACAACCATTTGAATGAATCATCACTTTTATTTTATGTTTCTTTCCTTTGAATATTATTTGGTTGGCATTTCATTGTAAGGTGTGTCCACAGTAGTACTGATGCACTGATTATTTTCCCTTCATCATTTCAGGGACATGCTCCCACCTGTGTGCCCTGCCGCCCTACCTCTATACAGTCAGGTGTCTAACAAGGCTTTTCATACAATTTTGATTTTCTTCTTGCTAATCTGTACACACAGATGTGTGATTTGGTATTCATTCTCTAAACTTCGGATAAAGATACACACACCTTCACAGTTTCTAGTAAAAAAATGAGAAAGCATGTAGGAGTGTAGGAGAATGAATACCATGCTTATAAGAACAGTCACCGGTTGAGGAGGGAAACGCTGAGAGCAGGATGGTCTCCTGGCTGGCCAAGCGATGTTTTGCAGCCTGGGGACAAGCCCTCAAGTAACTTAGTGCTCTAATGAGATGAGATAGGTGGCTCATTAGTAAGCAGGTGTTGGACCTTGAGCATTTGTGGTGCTTCAGAGTTGGGGTCGAGCCTGTGGGGAAAAAGAACATATAGTGACCCTTAGGCACGTAGCCCTTGTATGTGATTACTGGGCACTCCCCACGCCTGTTATGTATTGTTTCAATAAATAGCCACTGTGGAGGAGGTTATTGGGCTCTCTTTTACTTCTGGTGAGCTTCACCTCTTGCAAGCTTATGCTTTCAGTCCGCATACTGGCTGTTTCCTACGTGCAGCACTGGCAACATAGAGGTGCCGACAAAGCATACCTGAAAAATACCTTATTCTTTGTTCTGTTTTTAAGTAGCTAGTTATTTGCAGCAAAATTGCTAAAATAGCAGAAATAATTATATTTATCCTTTGTAGGTATACATGACTAATATGTATACGTATCTAAATGTTCAAAGGTTCCCTCTTCTATTTTTTGTTCTGTTTTTTTTTTTTTTTTTTGCAATTTTTTGGCCGGGGCTGGGCGTGAACCCGCCACCTCCAGCATATGGGGCCGGTGCCCTACCCCTTTGAGCCACAGGCGCCACCCTGTTCTGATGTTTTTCATAGAATCTTTGTAGTTAAACGTAAGTGAAAGATTAGTATGAACTCTTTTTGTTTTTGCATTGGTTAGGTAAAGTCTCTCTTATAATTTGTGTCCTACCCCTAAGGAGTGTGCCATACACCATAACCTCCCCCCCCCCACTGCTTCCCGCTCCCCAATCCCTCATTCCCCTACCCCCCACCTTGTATTAGATCATCTGCTACCTTCATATTAGAATTGAGTACATTAGATTCTTGCTTGCTTCTCCATTCTTGTGATGGTTTACGAAGAAGAATATGTTCCACTTCAATCCAGATTAATAGAAAAGATGGAAAGTCTCCATATTTTTTAATAGCTGAATAGTATTCTATGGTATACATACACCAGAGCTTCTTAATGCATTCCTGGGTTGGTGGGCATTTAGCTTGTTCCCACAATTTGGCGATTGTAAATTGAGCTGTGATAAACAGTCTAGTGCAATGTCCTTATGATAAAAGGATTTTTTTTTTCTTCTGGGGAAATGCCTAGTAATGGGATTGTGGAATCAAATGGGAGGTCTAATTTGAGTTCTGTAAGAATTCTCCATGCTTCCTTCCAAAGAGGTTGTATTAGTTTGCAGTCCCATCAGCAGTGTAAAAGTATTCCCTTCTCTCTATATCCACATCAGTATCTATAGCTTTGGGACTTTGTGATATGGGCCATTCTCACTGGGGTTAGGTGATATCTCGGGGTGGTTTTGATTTGCATTTCTCTCATGATTAGGGACGATGACCATTTTTTCATACGTTTGTTAACCATTCGTCTATCTTCTTTAGTGAAGGTTCTATTCATGTTTCTTGCCCAGGGATACATGGATTGTTGGGTCTTTTTTTGTTGATTAATTTGAATTCTCTATAGCTGCTAGTTATCAAGTGTTGGTCCGATTCATAATATGCAAATATCTTTTCCCATTCTGAAGTTTGTCTATTTGCTTTGGTTGTTGTTGCATTAGCTGTACAGAACCTTTCAAGTTTAAGTAAGTCCCATTTATTTTTGTTGTTGCAATTGCCACGGAAGTCTTCATAAAATTTTTCCCCAGGCCATTATCTTCAAGTGTTTTCCCCACACGTTCTTTGAGGATTTTTACTGTTTCATACCTTAGATTTAAATCTTTTATCCATCTTGAATGCATTTTTTTCTTTCTTTTTTGAAACAGAGTCTCACTTTGTTGGTCTCAAGAGAGTGCTGTGGTGTCATAGCTCACAGCAACTTCAAACTCTTGGGCTCAAGCAATTCTCTTGCCTCAGCCTCCCTAGTAACTGGGACTACAGGTGCCTGCCACAATACCTAGCTATTTTTTAGAGAGGAAGTCTCCATCTGGCTCAGGTTGCTCTCAAACCTGTGAGCTCAGGCAATCCACCTGCCTCCACCTCCCATAGTGTTAGAATTACAGGCATGAGCCACCATGCCTGGCCCTCATCCTTAATCAATTTTTATGAGTGGTGAGAGGTGTGGGTCCAGTTTCAGTGTTTTACGTGTGGTTATCCAGTTCTCCCAACATCGTTTATTGAACAGGTATTCTTTTCCCCAGTGTATGTTCTTTTTTTTTTTGTTTCCTCAGTGTATGTTCTTGTTTGGTTTATCAAAGATCAGGTGGCTGTAAGATGTTAGTTTCATTGCATGGTTTTCTATTTGGTTCCAAATACCTATGTCTCTATTTGTGTGCCAATACCATGATGTTTTGATCAGTATGGTCTTGTAGTCTAGCCTAAAGTCTGGTAGGGTGGTGCCCTCACTCAGCTTTGTTTTTATTAGTAAGAATTGCCTTGGCTACAGGGGCTTTTTTCTGGTTCCATACAAAATGAAGAATTATTTTTTCCAAATCTTGAAAGTATGATGATGGTATTTTAATGGGGCTTACATTGAATTTGTAAATTGCTTTGGGACATTTTGACAATATTGATTCTTCCCAGCCAAGAGCATGGTATGTTCTTCTACTTATTAATATCTTTTGCTATTTATTTTCTGAGGATTTCATAATTTTCTTTGTAGAGGTCCTAGGTATATTCCTAGGTATTTCATGTTTTTAAAAGCTACTGTGAAGGGAATTGTGTCCTGAGTAGCTTCTCATCTTGGTTGTTATTGCCATATACAAAGGCTACTGATTTGTGAACATTGATTTTATATCCTGTGACATTACCGTATTTTTTGATCCCTTCCAGGAGTCTTGTGGTTGAGTCTTTGGGGTGCTCTAAGTATAAGATCATGTCATTGGCAAAGAGTGAGAGTTTGACCTCTTCTGCCCCATTTACATGCCCTTTATTTCCTTCTTTTGCCTGATTGTATTGGCTAGAACTTCTAGCACTCTGTTGAACAGTAGTGGTGATATTAGTTGTGGGTTTGTCACAGATGGCTTTGGTCAATTTAAGAAATGTGCTACCTATGCCTATGTCTTAAGTGTTCTAATTAGAAAAGGATGCTGAATTTTCAAATGCTTTTTTCTGCATCTATTGAGAGGATCATGTAGTCTTTATTTTTGCCTCTGTTGATAATGATGAATTACCTCTATGGACTTGTGTATGCTAAACCAGCTTTGCAACCCTGGGATGAAACCTATTTGATCGTGATGAATGTTTTTTTTTTTTTTTTTTTTTTACTGATACAGAGTCTCAAGCTGTCATGCTGGGTAGAGTGCTGTGGTGTCACACCTCGCAGCAACCCCTAACTCCTGGGCTCCAGCGATTCTCTTGCCTCAGCCTCGCAAGTAGCTGGGACTATAGGTGGCTGCTACAATGCTTGACCATTTTTTGGTTGTAGTTGTCATTGTTGTTTGGTGGGCTTGGGCTGGATTCGAACCCACCAACTCTGGTGTATGTGGCTGGTGCCCTAGTCACTTGAGCTACAGGCGCCAAGCCAATGAATGATTTTTTTAAATGTGTAGCTGTAATCTGTTGGCTAGGATTTTATTGAGAATTTTGCATCTATATTCATTAGTGAAACTGGCCTGAAGTTCTCCTTTTTAGTTGGGTCTTTTCCTGGTTTTGGTATCAAGGTGATGTTTGTTTCATTGAATGTGTTGGGGAATATTTCTAACTTCTCAGTTTTGGGGGATAATTTTTGCAGTATGGTTTTAGGTTTGATAGAATTCTGGATGTGGGGTGGCGCCTGTGGCTCAGTAAGTAGGGTGCTGGCCCGTATACCGAGGGTGGTGTGGGTTTGAACCCGGCCCCGGCCAAACTGCAACAAAAAAATAGCCAGGTGTTGTGTCAGATGCCTATAGTCCCAGCTACTTGGATGGCTTAGGCAGGAAAATCCCCTAAGCCCGGGAGTTGGAGGTTGCTGTGAGCTGTGATGCCATGGCATTCTACTGAGGGCGACAAAGTAAGACTCTTAAAAAAAAAAAAGGAATTCTGGTGTGAAGCCATATAGACCAGGGCATTTTTTTGTTGGGAGATTTTTTATTTCTTTGATCTCAGTTCTTGATATTGGTCTGTTCAAGATATCTATTTATTCTTGGTTAAGTCTAAGGGGAGGGTATGATTCCAGGTATTGATCCATTTCCTCCAGATTGTCAAATTTCTGGTCATAGAGTTGCTTGTAGTACTAAGAGATAATTACCTCTTGTATCTGTGTGGCATCTGTTGTTATTTTCCCTTTATTGTTTTTGATTGAAGTTATTAGAGATTGTACTTTCTGTTTCTCATTAATCTGGTCAAAGGTTTATTGATTTTATTTATTTGTTCAAAAAACCAATCAACTCATTTCTGAATGATTCTTTGTTTTCAGTTTCATTAATCTCTGATTTAATTTTGATAATTTCTTTACTTCTGCTGGGTTTGGAGTTAGATCGATCTTTTTCCAATTCTGTAAGATGGTTCATGAGTTTGTTGATGCACTCTATTTTTTTGAATGTAGGCATCTAATGTGATAAATTTCCCTCTTAAAACTGCTTTTGTTGTATCCTACAGGTTTTGGTAGCTTGTGTCTTTATTGTTTTCATGTTTGAGGAATTTAACGATTTCCTCTCTTCTCTCTTCTTAAACCCAACTATCATTCAGCTTAAGTTTGTTTAATTTCCAAGTCTTTGTGTGGGGATGAACATTTTTGTGGGAGTTGAGTTCCACTTTTATTACCTTGTGATCTGAGAAGGTACCAGGTATAATTTTTATTCTTTTAATTAAGCTAAGGTTTGATTTGTATACTAGGTTGTGATCTCTTTTGGAGTATGTACCATGGGCTGACAAGGTCTTTTTCATAAATCTGGGACCATTTATGTTGGTTGCATATATATTTAAAATTGAAATGTCTTCTTATTGTATTGTTCTCTTGACCGGGATAGTGTAAAATACCTTTTCGTCTTTTTTAACTTCAGTTGGTTTAAATCCACTTATATCTGAAAATAAGATTGCAATACCTCCTTTTTTCTGATTTCTATTTGCTTAAAATACTGTTTTTCATCCCTTAACCCTGAATCTTAATTTGACATTCAAGGTTAGGTGTGTTTCCTGGTGACAGCATATGGATGGCTTGTGCTTTTTTTCTTTTGAGACAGTCTCAATCTGTCCCCCTGGGTAGAGAGTCATGGCCTCATAGCTTTCATGGCTACCTGCTCAAGCAATCCTCTCGCCTCAGATTTTCTACTTTTGGTAGAGACAGGGTCTCCCTTTTGCTCAGGCTGGTCTCGAACTCGTGAGCTCAAGATATCCATCCACCTTAGAATGACTTGTACTTTTTTATCTAATTAGCCAGCCTGTGCCTCTTCAGTGGGGAATTCAGTTCATTGACATTTATTGAGAGAATTGATAAGTGTGGTGGAGTTTTGTTCCTCTTATTATGTGAAAGTCTGTTGTGTAGTTTTTTTTTTTTTTTTTTTTTGAGACAGAGCCTCAAGCTGTCACCCTGGGTAGAGTGCCATGGCATCACAGCTCACAGCAACCTCCAACTAACTCCTGGGCATAGGCAATTCTCCTGCCTCAACCTCCTAAGCAGCTGGGACTACAGGTGCCCGCCACAATGCCCGGCTATTTTTTTGTTGCAGTTTGGCCAGGGCTGGGTTTGAACCTGCCACCCTCGGTATATGGGGCCAGCGCCCTACTCACTGAGCCACAGGTGCTGCCCAAATCCATTCATTCTTTATAGGTGGAGTCTTCTGTAGCAACTGCCTCATGGTCTCTTGGGGGAGTTGCTCTGATTTGGTTTTTTATGTTGTCCAGATTTTTCTGTTGGTTCCTCCTCATGTGCTCTTTCTTCTTGTTTACTTCCTTGTCCTCCTTTTTCCTTCTCTTTTCCTCTTTGCTTCAAATTACCTTGTCTCACAGCTTAGTTCTTGAAGTGGTCTCTTGGTATAAGGCCAAAAGGAAGAGAAGGGTAAAGCTCAAGCAGGGAGAATCAATAGGAAAAGAAAGAAAGAAGGAAAAAGAAGGAAAGGGAAAAAGAAAAGAAAAAGAAAAAAAGGGAGAGCAATGAAAGAAAAGAATTAAAGAACAGGATAGAATGAGGACCCGAAGAGAGAATGAGAGTGGTAGAAGAGTCCTTCTGGTCTGCCATGCTCCCCCCTTCCATATATGACGGAAGGGACCTACCAAAATGATGGAAAATCCGCTCCAATCAGTATTCAAATCTGGTTGCTGTATACTGTTTGAGTTTGTCCATTCTTCCAAGCTTTCCACTCAGTGCTCAAGTTTCCCCTAAAACCAAAAACTCCAGAAAGGCTTCCTCCATCCAGGACCTCTGTGGAGGGGGTATTGTCTGATCTCCGTGGCTCCCAGTCACTTACTAATTAGTCAGATTCCCACCACTCGGGATCACACACTATATCCAGCTCACCACCACCTGGCTGTGCTCCCTGAGCTACGACTCTGGGTAAGGTTTCTGCGCCCAGTATGGCTGAGTTCTCTCTTTTTCCCCAGTTGTCCTGGGATAGTTCAGCTGAATGACCCTTGTGATTGGCCGTCTTGCTCCCCTCTCCCGTATGTAGTCTTTGAAGCATTTTTTTAACTTGTGCTTTTATGGTTTTGTGATAGTTTACTTGTTGAAAGTGTTCATCTGAAAATATTTTTAAATGTCTTACAATTATTTTTCTTTCTAAGAATGAATAAAGTTTACCTATATGTGGTGATATGTTTCTTTATATATACAGTAGGATTTCTGTAATTTTTCTACCCAAAGGACTATAACAAACTGGTCAACATACAGAGGTGGTCAGCATAAGGAATTAGGCCTATGTACTGATCTGTACATATGGTGCATGTCTGGTCTATGAGAAGTAGGTCAACTTAAGGAGGTGGTCAGTGTAGTGAGGTGGTCAGCTATGCAAGATCTACTATATTTGTTTGCTATCTGTTTGCATTCTTTTTTGTTCTACTTAGTTCAGGACTGATTAAATATACTTTGTGTATAAATCGATGCGTGGAACAAAATTTTTTATACTAGATAATACAAGCCAGACAGGTCTCATCCGCTCATCTATCCTTGCACGCCTTTATCCTGGCCATTTTTTCTATAAAACATACCCACTAATATTGATAGCATCATGAAGACTTATGGCTAATAGACTACTTTGTAGAATGCCTGTGATTTTCTCTTTGCACTGTTTTAACTCTCTATACTTATCAAGAGTTCCTGGTTTATTTCTAAATCTATTATTATCTATTTTGCTTTTTAATTATAATGACATAATTTAGTAGACTATTCAAATCTGTGAAATGTGAGTATGTAAGAAAATTGTAATTTCTACATAAACTAATTTAGGATGCTTTGCAAAGTCTCAATATAGGGGAATTGTATGCAAAAAAATTGCTGTCAAATTAGTTATAGGAGGCAGGGCGTGGTGGCTCACGCCTGTAATCCTAGCACTTTGGGAGGCAGAGGTGGGAAGATCCTTTTAGTTTGAGACCAGCCTGAGCAAGACCAAGACCATGACCATGACCCCATCTCTATAAAAAATAGAAAAATTAGCCAGGTTTGGCGGCACACAACCTGTAGTCTCAGTTACTGTGGAGGCAGAGGCAGGAGAATCACTTGAACCCAGGAGTTTGAGTTCATTGAGCTGTGGTGAACTGTACTCTATCCTGGATAACAGAGCAAGACTCTGTCTCACCAAAAAAAAAAAAAAAAAAAAATTATGGGAGAGAACTGTTAAAGTTTAGGAAGAGAAAATCATGAACACCCCGAAAAATTTCTTTACAAAAGTCTTTAAATTCTTGTTCTTTTTTGAAAAATAGAAAGTTGAGATTGTAGACACTGCATTGTGCATCAGCTTATATGCCGCGCAGTTGATTCTTTTTAAATTCTATCAGTGGACCCTACCCTAAAAGACAAGGCTGTGGCTTAATCATATGTCATCAGTTAAAACCCAGTCATGGATTTAAAGTGAAAATAAAATGGAAGGTTGGTATGTGTGGCAGTTATCTATTACAATTAACAAACCATACCATTGCTTAATGGCTTAAAATAAGAACAACGTATTACCTGTTGTAGTATTAAGTGGTTTTCCTGCTTGTGGTGTTGGTTGCAGAGTGAGGACGACTGGAAAATCCAAAATAACCTCACTCACAGGTGCTGGCCATCAGATGGGAGCTCAGCTGGATTTTGACCTAGCTAGCTTCTCTTTGGTACAGCCTCTCCACATCTAGCTAGGTTGGACTTCTCATGTGATAACTAGCTTCTCTCAGAGTACAAAGGTCGCCTTCTTAAGGCTTAGGCCTGGAACTGGCCTATTGTCACTATTGCTATATTCCACTGGTTAAAGCAGCCCTAGAGTCATCCCAAATTTGAGATGTGATTGTATAAGGGTGTGACTACTTGGAGGTCAAGCTCCTGGAGCCACAAATGTAAAAGGCACCGAAGTATATTTCAATTTTTTTATTTGCATGTTTAATTTTTAATACTTTTAATGTATATATTTTTAATTGGCCAGCTATAAGTTTCAGTGGTATTGGATAAAACTAAATTAAAGTGTTTGCAAGAGAACCTATTAATTTGGTTAAAACTTAAATTCTTACTAATACTTGTACAGGTATAGGGGTTTTAGTTCATGTTAATCTCACTCTGAAACCATTATTGCTTACACAATACCCCATTTTTCTGATTTTGGTTAGAAGATAGTCATCTTGGCACCCAGGGTTGGAGTACCACCTGAGCAACAATATTGTCAGAAATCGACAATTCTTAATTCTTAGAACCTTATAAAAATATATTCTAAAATGTAATGAATTGTGATTATTATAATCATCATATTATATTAATGGATAATGAGATTTCATTGTATTTTAATAGAATTTGGATAACTAAATCTACCATATCAAAGATAAAATTATTTAAATTGAGGCTGAGGCAGGTAGATTGCTTGAGCTCAGAAGTTCAAGACCTGCCTGAGCAAGAGTGAGACCCTCATCTCTACTAAAAATAGAAAGAAAAAAAAACTAGCTGGGCATTGTGTGGACGCCTATAGTCCCAACTACTCAGGAAGCTGAGGCAAGGAGATCTCTTGACCATGAGAGTTTGAGGTTGCTGTGAACTATGAAGCCACAGCATTCTAGGCTGGGGCAACAGACTGAGACTGTGTCTCAAAAAATTAAATTTATGTTTTTAAAAATTGATTTTTTTTTTTTTTTCAATCAACAAGTAGTTTTGAGCACATAGTCTGTGTGCATTTACCAGGCCCTGTTCTAAACACTGGAGAAAGGGTAATAGTAATAAGGAAGACAGACAAGCTTGTGCTCTTTCATATAGATAGTTGGTTTATTTGTATAGGAAACCTATTTTTTAAATCTACTTTTCAAAAAAGATGAATTCTAGTTAAAAAGAAAATGTCAGAATTCTATCCTGAAAAATAATCAAGAAAAGCTAGATTCATAAAGACCCTATGCTCCGAATTAGCACGGAAGTGAAATAGCACGTTTTGGAGAAGCCTGAGATTTGCTGTTCACCTGGAGCTTAGCTGATAAGTGTTCAACTATAGGCTGATCATAAATATTAACAAACTTTTTTTTTTTTTTTTTTTTTTTGAAACAGAGCCTCAAGCTGTCACTCTGGGTAGAGTGCTGTGTCATCACAGCTCACAGCAACCTCCAACTCCTGGGCTCAAGCGATTCTCTTACCTCTGCTTCCCAAGTAGCTGGGACTACAGGCACCCGCCACAACGCTTGGCTAATTTTTGGTTGCAGCCGTCATTGTTGTTTGGCGGGTCCTCGCTGGATTCGAACCCGTCAGCTCAGGTGTATGTGGCTGGTGCCTTAGCCGCTTGTGCCACAGGCGCCGAGCCAATATTAATAAACTTATTGACAAATTATCTCTTGTAGTATGAATCAACTGTGCAGCCTCAAACCCAAGTTAGTTTCCTTTGATTTATACTGTAGGCAAAGCAAGCTATACAAATTCTCACAAAAAAGGAAACCTAGAAAAATCTACCCTCTGCCCACATCTCGCTACCCTTTCCCCCAGTAGCAGAAATTTCCTTTAAACTATTTCATAATACAGAGAAGGTTAATGGGGAGGTGGAGGCAGATGAGAGAGCCTCACACAAACAAGCACTGCACTTTGTAAGAGAATAGTGTGTCCTTTTATTTCTAAGAACATTGCTAAAGAACATTTAATGAAGTAAAAAAAAAATTTAGGAGAATTTTTTCAAAAATTTTTGAATAATCACAGTTGTTTTCAAACTCATCTAATCCAACTTTATAATTTTACATGTGAGCTATTTCAGGCTCCATTGTGGTTTACCTGGTATGTCAGAGCAGAACTAACCTCAAGTTACTTGAATTTTTGTCTTGTTCCCTTTTTGCACAATTTCCATTTAAAAACGACAGCAAACTGCCTTCGGTTGAGTTCAAGATGTACTTTTCAATGTAAATTGAGTAGCAGAGTTTCTGTTAAAAGAGTGAAGTATTGTTTTATGTGATTGTCTGAAGTTTAGTACCAGAAAGACATTTCACATGTGTACATTTTAGACAAAGTGTGGCAATGCCTCAGGGCAACTGATGGAGACCTTGTGCTACTTTCCTCATCAGAATAATTGGTGTCTATGTAAACACTAAACTGACCAGCTGACCACATTAGCTCATCTCACATGAGCTGTTAACAAAATGAACTTTTGGATACTTACAATTAATTGAAATGATGTATGTTCTTTTCAACTTAACATTACTATTTATTTTTCTAGGTTTTATATATAATTTTTTTTAAAGAAAAATGAATAAATTTTTGCCTGACCTCCCCCCCTTCCCCCATTTTATGTTACTTCTAAGCTATGACTCCCAAACGAAGTGGTTTTTTTCTGGCTGCTTTTCAATTTCCTCTTTATCACTGAATTCCAGCAATTTGGATATTATGTGTATAATGAAAAACTGGTAGTTTTCTTGATTTTTGTCTTGTTCCCCAGTCGTATTCTGCTGAGTGTGCTGGATGTGTGAGCTTGTGATTTTCTTCAGATTAGAAGATTTTTTAAGGCCTTCAAAGATTTTTTTTCTGTGCTTCTCATCTCTAGTTGTGTTCCAGGATACTTACATGAGACTGCTTGATACTGGCACACAGGCACTAACTCTGTTTTCTTGTCCCCATTTTTCTCCATCAGTCTTTTTCTCTCTCTCATTCATTTTGGTTAGTTTCTTTTGCTGTGTCTTCAAGTTCACTAATTTTTTTTTTCCACATTATATCTATTAAACTGTCTATACTTTTTTTTTTTTTTTTTGAGACAGAGCCTCAAGCTCTCGCCCTAGGTAGAGTACTGTGGCATCACAGCTCACAGCAACCTCCAACTCCTGGGCTCAAGCGAGTCTCCTGTCTCCGCCTCCCAAGTAGCTGGGACTACAGGCGCCTGCCACAATGCCCGGCTATTTTTTTTTTGTTGCGGCCGTCATTGTTGTTTGGCAGGCTCAGGCTGGATTTGAACCTCCCACCTCAGGTGTATGTGGCTGGTGCCTTAGCCGTTTGAGCCTCAGGCACTGAGCCTGTAGTATTTTTTTATTTCAGATATGTTTTTCATCTCTGTTTCATCTGAGTCATCTCTGGTCTGTTTCTATTGGTTTTTCTCCTGATTTGGGTCATATTTTCCTTTTTCTTTGATAAGATGGCAAAACATTGTGAATTGTATTTACTAAGTACTAAATTAAAAAAAATTCTTGAGGCTGGGCGCCTGTAGCACAGTGGTTACGGCGTCAGCCACATACACAGAGGCTGGCGGGATTGAACCCGGATTGGGCCAGCTAAGGCATTGACAACTGCAACAAAAAAATAGCTGAGTGTTGTGGCAGGTGCCTGTAGTCCCAGCTACTTAGGAGGCTGAGGCAAGAGAGTCACTTAAGCCCAAGAGTTGGAGGTTGCTGTGAGTGTGATGCTACAGCACTCTGCCGAGGGTGATAGAGTAAGACTCGTGTCTCAAAAAAAAAAAAAATCTTAAAGGTATGTTGGATTTTATTTTGATATACAGTTAACTAAATTACTTGGCTGGAATATAAGCCAGTATGATTTCTAGCAAGTATGAATACCATCTTGACTGAGTTAAGTAAATCCTAAGAAAAGATTAAATGCATAGCTTCACCTTGTGTAATGCTAGTCCTAAAATTGTTTTTTTTTTTTTTTGAGACAGAGTCTCACTCTGTTGTCCCAGGTAGGTTGCAGTGGTATTGTCATAGCTTGCTGAAACCTCAAACTCCTGGGCACAAGCTATCTTCCTGCCTCAGCCTCCCAAATAGCTGGGACTACAGGTGTGTGCCACCACGACTAGCTGGTTTTTCTGTTTTTAGTAGAGAACGTATCTCTCTCTAACCCAGGCTGGTTTGAAACTCTTGAGTTCAAATGATCTTCTCACCTTGGCTTCCCAGAGTGCTGCGATTATAGGTGTGAACCAACATGCCCAACCCTAAAATTCATTTTAGTTATATGATAACTAAATATAAATGATATATATGCTGATTGACAGCACCACATGATGTTTTTTCTAACTCGTTTTCTGTGATGCATAGTGAAGAAGGGAGTGTGAAATGTATATATTTTGTCTTTCGTATGTTGTTTGGCAGTACTTATCTTTATTTCAGTGTGGTATTTAAGTGTCTGCTCTTACAGCCATTGCACAGTTTTAAAATGTTTTGAAGTCACTAGTTGATTGTGTCCATGTGAGGGTGTTAAAGACTAAGGTCGGTGACTTTTTGTTTTGTAATAGGCGAAGCTTGGAAAACAAGGGTTTGTCATCTTTTGTGGAATTATTAGAAGGATTTATCCTCCTACTTATATGTGGGAGTACAGCCAAATTAGTTTTTCCATGTTGAAGAAATAAATTTTCCAGTTTGAAGGCAGCACAACACAGATAATACCGTTTTCTGTTTTCTGAAATTAAAGTCTGCATAAAAGTTAACCTTATTATATGTGCTTTGTTAAACTGTGTTTATCAGCTAAATTGCAGAACTCATTTCCATGATATATAGATCTTATAAGGATATTCATTTATTTTAAAAATCACCTCTGCTTGTCTTTTTAGATTATGACTCTGTCCTTAGGTTAGCAGGATGTGCTATTTGAATAACTGAAGTTTGACATTGTTAGTTCTCGTCAAAAAAATCCTCTCCTACTTTTACTTTGCATTATATTAATTCATTCATTTATGGAACAGTGCTGGATAGTAGTAAAAGAGATACTTTATATTTAGCATAGTCCTTTATTTCCACTATTTTGTTTAATTAAGAAATATTCACACTGAATTTCCTATAATGTTTCAGAAGGTAGACCTTGAAAATCCTAAATTATTCTTATTGTTTAATTACTCTAAATTTTTCTTCTTTTTATTTTTATTCCATAATGAATGCTTCACCCATGCAGGAAGACTAGGACGTAGCCTTGGCTACTGAGTCCACGTTCCTACTCACTGCAGAGGATGTTCTGAAGGAGTTTTTGTTTGCTGTTTCCTATCTGTCTCCATTTTTCTGTTTATCCTGATACTCCCTGTTGCCTGCCTCTGATGTATTTAAATTGGCTCAGTGTCACTCCTGTAGTCTCCTTATGATGACCATTCTAATACATGAAATGGTATTATTGTAGAAACTCACTGTTTGTGACTACTATGCTGGACACCTGAAGATACTGAAGTAATAAAATACCAAGTCCTTCCTTACCATTTACATTAAGTATGTTAGTGAGGAAATTAAGTAAAAACAGAAACCATGTAATACTGAATTTGAAAGAATTTAAAAGATGTTAAAAATGTTAAAATGGGCCTGGGTACAGTGGCTCGTGCCTGTAATCCCAACACTCTGGAAGATTAAAGCAGGAGAATTGCTTGAGGTCAGGAGTTCAAGACCAGCCTAAGCCAGAGGGAGACCCCCATTTTTAACAGAAATATAATAGAAAAAATGATCTGGGCCTGGTGGTGTAAGCCCATAGTCCAAGCTACTCAGGAGGCTGAGGCAGGAGGATGACTTGAGTCCAGGAGTTTGAGCTTGCAGTGAACTTTGGTGACACCACTACACTCTACCCCAGGCGACAGAGTGAGACCCTGTCTCAAAAAAGAAAAAAGAAAAAAAAAAGTGTTAAAATGGTTTGCAGGTCTGTCCCGTCCGAGCTCCATGGTGGGCTTCTCTCTTATGGTGAAGCAGACAGGCAAAGAACTCAGGTTCTCTCAGTGGATGTGAGTCAGGTCTGACCCTTATACATACTTTAAGAGTGGAGTCTAAGGATTCATTATCCTAGTTTTGTAAATGTGCAGTGTAGAGATTTTAAATAGTTTGTCCAGGGACTAAACAGCTACTAGGCAGCACAGCCAGATTTGAACATAGGTTCATCGCACCACAAACCCTATACTGTTAATCATTCCATAATCTGTGCCATTAGCCACTAAAACATGGAAAAGAAATAAATGACCTTGGCATTTATAACCATGTGCTTTTGTCAGGCTGATCAATTGTCACACAGTGAGCATAGAAGAAATGGATATAGTATAAGAAATTTCAGGTTAGTCTGTAAGTTATGCTATTTGTAGTGTGGCTTTATGAGACTTAAATAATAATACATGTAGTTAGCCCAAGGAGATAGGTGAGTGCCCTTAAAACTTATTTCTAAATTTGCAGATGGTTTAATTCGTTTCATTCACAAAGCTTTCAGGGCATTTAACTGTTTATCTTACTGTGTGTAAATGTGTTTGAGAGGGTGTATATTTTTTCATAAAGTATCTAGAGTAGTCTTAAAAATGTCATTAAAAAATTGTTTTCTTTGATCTGTTAAGGATTTTTTTGTAGGTTTCAGTGCTATAAATTTGTGTAATTCTCCAGCATTTTAATTTTTCTAAAGATAATTTCTGAAGTTTTGTCAGTCTAATTCAATAACAATAGTATCAGTTATTTTAGTATATTTTTTCTTTTTCCCTTGGGATTTCAAACTAGCTTTGATTTTATATTAAGATATAACTTTCCAGGAAGAAAACTGATTGTGTACTGGATATAATTTAGAGTTATATTTATAAAATACAAAGCATATTTTATAAAGAAAGTTCAGAATGAGGTGGGCTGTGATGTGTCCTTGGAGGATACATGACTGATTCTTCCTAGCCTGCTGTTTCAGAATTGGATTTGCTTTCAGTTTGTATCATCACATTTTGTTAGCTTTGCAGAAATACAACTTTTTCAAAGTAGTGATATTGAAAAGTTGTCTGGAGATATAAAATTGGCAGGCAGTGTTTTTAGAAAACAAGTTAAAGAAAAATCGCATTTTGAAGGTGAAGAGAAAGCATTTCCTTTTCCTTTTCACGGCATCGTTTTTCTCCCATACCACAGCTGAACTTTGCACTGTGGAATTTTGCCCTTCATTTTTTTATTGTGTTAAAAAGCACATAAGAAAATTTACTGCCTTAACCATTTCTAGTTGGTTCAGCATTATTGAACACAAGCATAATGTTGTCTGTACTGTAATTTTTATCAGAGAACCAAGAACCATTGGCTCCCTGCTCTGTCAGGACCCTGTGCTTTGCTGTGTGGGTCGTAGTAAAGTGTCCCACACTGACTGTGCGCTTCAGAGAGAGCGAAGAGCAAGGCACTGACTGACCTTGCCTGCTCATCAGTTAAACTGGTTGGTAGCTGGCATTAGTTCTGTCTGATTTGTATCTTTCCTTTTGATTTTTTCCCTGAATTCTTATGTTCTTAGTTTTAAATCTCATTCATGTTAGAAAGAGTTCCATAAAGAACCGAGACAGCATGTCAGTTCCACCCATGTGGTCCTCCTTATTGTTCATGGTAAGAGCAGCAGCACCAGTTGAAATCATCGCGCCCCTGGAAGAGCGCAGGAAAAGAGAGCAAGAAAAGTTCCTGTGAATTTTTACAGGTAAAATTGGAGGAGAAGGATTACATCCCCAGAGAGATGTATACATAGAAAAGTTTTACAAAGAGTTCTTTGCAAAATTATAATCAATATAAATTTGAGTTCACTTAATAGGTCAGTGAATATTTTTTCTTACTGTTTCACAGGCAAGAGTGCACATTGGTAGATTCAGCTTGTAAGAGTCCTGAATCTGATCCAGAGGACTTCTCAGATGAAACAAATCCAGAAAATTTTTATGGCACCTCTCCCCCCAGCACACCTCGACAGATGAAACGCATGTCAACCAAACATCAGAGAAATAATGTGGGGAGGCCAGCCAGTCGATCTAATTTGAAAGGTGAGTCACTTAAAATTAAAAGGTATGCGCTTTGGTCCATAATTTTTATGTAACATGTAACTATTGATTGATCCTTTCTACAGTAAGGTTAGGAATTGCTAAATTTTAAATTTGACTTTAATGCTGCTTTTAAATCTATTTTTTAAGTTTTGACTTATTACCATTAGCAATATTGTTAATGAGGGAGATAGAAAGGTCTGTCGAGCAGTGATTACAGTCAGCAAGGTGAGGCATTGGAGGGTGTGGAAGAGGCCAGGGGTTTCCCAGCCTGCTCATCCAAGACAGCTACTGGGGGTTGGGGGATAGATGGCCTTCTGTCTAATCTGGCTGATCTCTTAGGATGAGGTTTCTAGATTCTGTCTTCTCAGAAACGGTATATTGAGGATTTGGGGAGAGACACAGCCCGACTTTCTTTTTATTTATTTATTTATTTATTTATTTCTAATCAAATCATAGCTGTGTACATTAATGTCATCATGGGGCACCATACACTGGTTTTATAGACCATTTGACACATTTTCATCACACTGGTTAACATAGCCTTCCTGGCATTTTCTTAGTTATTGTGTTAAGATATTTACATTCTGGGGCAGTGCCTGTGGCTCAAAGAAGAAGGGTGCCAGCCCCATATGCCAGAGGTGGTGGGCTCAAACCCTGCCCTGGCCAAAAGTACTCTCAATGAATCCCAAATAATAAAAAATACATATGAAAAATAAAAAAAAAAAAAGACATTTACATTCTGCATTTACTAAGTTTCACATATACCTTGTAAGATGCACCGCAGGTGTAATCCCACCAATCACCCTCCCTCCGCCTTCCTCAGCCCTCCCTCCCCTCCCTTTCCCCTTTCCCCCTCCCCCCTATTCTTGGATTATAACTGGGTTGTAGCTTTCATGTGAAAGCCATAAATTAGTTTCATAGTAGGGCTGAGTACATTGGATACTTTTTCTTCCATTCTTGAGATACTTTGCTAAGAAGAATATGTTCCAGCTCAATCCATGTAAACATGAAAGAGGTAAAGTCTCCATCTTTCTTTAAGGCTGCATAATATTCCATGGTGTACATATACCACAATTTATTAATCCATTCGATGGGCACTTGGGCTTTTTCCATGACTTAGCAATTATCAATTGGGCTGCAATAAACATTCTGGTACAAATATCTTTGTTATGATGTGATTTTTGGTCTTCTGGGTATATGCCTAGTAGAGGAATTATAGGATTGAATGGCAGGTCTATTTTTAGATCTCTAAGTGTTCTCCAAACATCTTTCCAAAAGGAATGTATTAATTTGCATT
>CAUYPK010009900.1:0-29788 GCA_963574355.1 Loris lydekkerianus
GGGTGTGGAGAAAAGGCAACACAAACCACACCCAAGTGGCGTTCTTCGTTTTAATTTCTTTTTGTGCCTAATTTTCCGTTTCTTGGGGGCCCCCCCCCCCCCCCCCCCCCCCCAATGCCTGGCTATTTTTTTGTTGCAGTTGTTTAGTTGGCTAGGGCCAGGTTCGAACCACTGGAACTGGTTTGCCACCCTCGGTGTATGTGACTGGCGCCATAACCACTGTGCTACGGACGCTGAGCCCTAAATTCTGTATTCAAAAGCAAAAATAAAATACATCTGTCACTAAACCACTATATTATAAATAAGTCTTGGTTTTATGTTTTGGTTTCTTCTGTAGGTGTACAGAAGATGGGTGTCCACATAAGAAATTTTTCCACACACGTTTTCTCATGCGAATGAGATTAACACCAGATTGTTCAAAAATGTTGATTTCAACATCCTCTGGCTATCTCTTAATTTTACATGATCTTGACTTAACCAAGTCTTTAGAAGTAGGTAGCTATCCCATTTTGAGAGCAAGAAGAACTACATCAAGTTCAGGTAAGCTTTTCTTTTTTCCTTAAAAAAAGGTTTTTCTCAAGAATCTCAGACATAGGGTTTTTTATATTTCTTTCCTGAAAATGATAGCAGGAAAAAGGGAAGAACATTAGAAGACATTCTACAGAAAGTTCAATGATAGCATTCCCTAACCAGGTATAATGATCTGTATGCATCTTTGACATAGCATTGGTTTGTGCTCCATATATCACAAATATTCTAGGTGGAAAGAATAACTGCTAACTTGAAAAGTATTTTCTTTTACCTTTCTGCTAATGAGGATCATTGATCAGTACTTAAGAGTCATAATATGCCAAAACTTAGTGATAGCTCAAGGTAATATCAGTCTTCTTTTTTTTTTTTTTTTTTTGAGACAGAGTGTCAATTTGTCGCCCTCGGTAGAGTGATGTGGCATCATAGCTCATAGCAACCTCAAACTCTTGGACTTAAGGGATTCTCTTGCCTCTGCCACCCAAGTAGCTGGGACTACAGCTGCCTGCCACAATGCCCAGCTATTTTTTTGTTGTTGTTGCAGTTGTCGTTGTTTAGCTGGCCCAGGCTGGGTTTGAACCCATCAGCCTCGATGTATGTGGCCAGCACCCAACCCACTGAACTACGGGCATCGCCAACCTCAAACTCTTGGGCTCAGCCTCCCAAGTAGCTGGGACTATAGGCGCCCGCCACAATACCTAGCTGTTTTTTAGAGATGGGGTCTCGCACTTGCTCAGGCTGGCCTTGAACATCTGAGCTAAGGCAATCCACCTACCTCAGCCTCCCAGAATGCCAGGAATACAGGTGTGAGCCCCTGTGCCTGGACTTTTTTCTTTTTGTAAGGCAAGCATGCTGCACCTGGACTTCTTTCTTTTTTTATGGCAAGTATGAAACAAAGTTTATTGAGCAAGAGATAGAATTACAGAGTAAGAAAGTTTACAAAGCAGGATGTATTCACCAAAGACAGCAAACGGGCCTCTATTACCAAGGCAAGTAGGCAGAGAGGCCATTATCAGTCATCGTAAGTCCTTCTGGAATCCCTTAGAGCTTTTAAGTTATAACCAATATAGAATTTTAATTTTAAGGGTGTACTGTATCTTCCAGGACTTCCAGATGTCCAGACACAGGTAACTGGTACCATTTTATCTCAATGACCCCACCACCTTCTTGCTAAGGTCCTGTCTCTTCTCCCATTGCTCATTCTGTTAGACTTAAGTGAATGTAGGGGTCAGAAAAACTTAAGGATTATATTGTATTATCATGTGATTTTTAAAAACTGTATCTACTTTTGAGAAAAGAATAATCTAGGGACATACCTATCATTTATGATATTGTGCTTATGAATAAGAACCCAGAAAGAGAGACTTTAGCATTTGAAACACTGAATATTCATATATTGTTATTAAAAGGTAGCTTCAAATGATTGTAATCTTCTGTGTGCACAGGGCCACTTCTGAAGATTCTGTTGGGAAAGGGGGACATAATTGTACTGCTCTTGCCCAAATTAACTGCTAAAAAGTAGAAAATAAAGTTTTATAAGTTTATAAAGTTTGCAAGTTTACTTGCATACAAAGGATTTCATAAGTAATGCAAATATAATGCTTTTAGATTTAGAATTGCCTTTTAAGTTAAACATAATCAAGTATAACTTAATGACAAATCATACTTATGGTCCAGTTGGCCTATTTTTTTTTTTTTTTTGAGACAGAGCCTCAAGCTGTTGCCCTGGGTAGAGTGCTGTGGCATCACAGCTCACAGCAACCTCCAACTCCTGGGCTTGCCTCAGCCTCCCAAGTAGCTGGGATTACAGGCACCCGCCAAAATGCCTAGCTATTTTTTTTTTTTTTTTTGGTTGCAGCCATCATTGTTGTTTGGCAGTCCAGGCTAGATTTGAAGCCACCAGCTCAGGTGTATGTGGCTGGTGCCTTAGCCACTCGAGCCACAGGTGCAGAGCCAGCTGGCCTATTTTGATTCCACATTCAAGGTTTTCAGTCTCTTGAGAGCAATTCTGACACTAAATAACATAGGAAATGAGATTGGTAAGAAGTTATAACAGGCAGAGGTATGGGGCAACTATAAAAGTATGATGAAATGGAGATCGCTCTTTGGAGTAATATATTTAATTCTATCTGATATTCATTTTATCTTTTCCTCAGATTTCAATGTAAAGTTTTGAATTGCTTTTCAAGGAGTATTCACATAAACTGGGCGCCGTGGCACATACCTGTAATCCCAACTAGTACTAGGGAAGCTGAGGCTGAGGTGTCAGGATCCCTTAAACCTCAGAGCTCAAGTCTAGCCTGGGCAACATAGTGAGATCTTCCTCATTTCATCTCTTTGAAAAAAAAAAAAAAGTATTTACATAATTTTGAGAGTTTTTTGTATGCTTTAAAGGAAGATCCGTTTAGGCTGGGCACATTGGCTAACACCTATAATCCTAGCACTATAGAAGGCAGAGGTAGGTGGATTGTTTGAGGTCAGGAGTTCAAGACGACCCTGAGCAAGAGGGACACCCCATCTCTACTAAAAATAGAAAAATTAGCTGAACATTTTGGTAGGCGCCTGTAGCCCCAGCTACTCGGGAGGCTGAGCTTGAGCCCTGAATTTGAGGTTGCTGTGAACTATGATGCGACAGTACTCTACTGAAGGTGACAGAGTAAGACTATCTGGAAAAAAAAGGATTTAGACATTTCCTTGAATTTCTGTGTTCTGTTTTAGTATAGAATTATAGGGAACCAGAGCTACTCCTGTGCTTATTTGTTTTTTTAAATTTATATTTCATGTAAACAAGTTTTGGTAGAAAAGATTTTAGACAGGGACTAGAGCTTAGAAAACTTCAAAAATCCATGCTATCTTCCTCATTCTTAGCTATATAGGACAGTTTTGTTTTTTTTTTTTGAGACAGTCTCATTGTGTCACCCTCGACAGAGTGCCATAGCATCACAGCTGAACAACAACCTCAAACTTTTGGGCTTCAGCGATTATCTTGCCTCAACCTCCCAAGTAGCTGGGACTACAGGCATCCACCACAATGCCCAGCTATTATTTTGTTGTAGTTGTCATTATTATTTGGCAGGCTAGGTTGGGTTCAAACTCCCTAGCCCTGGTGTATGGCCAGTGCCCTAGCCACTGAGCTACAGGCACTGAGCCCCTTTTTTTTTTTTTTTGAGACAGATTCTCACTTTGTCACCCATGGTAGAGTGCCGTGGCATCACAGCTTTTAGCAACCTCAAACTCTTGGGCTCAAGTGATTCTCTTGCCTCAGCCTCCCAAGTAGCTGGGACTACAGATGCTCACCATAATGCCTGGCTATTTTTAGAGATGGGATCTTGTTCTGGCTCAGGCTGCTCTCCAACCTGTGAGCTCAGGCAGTCCACCCACCTTAGCCTCCCAGAGTTGCTAGGATTGTAGGCATGAGTCAATGTGCCCAGCCAGTTTTATTTGAACATTTTTTTTTGCATTTTAAAAGTATTGCTCAAGTAGAAATTTAAAAGTTAAGAGCCACTACCAGAGTTATGCTACGTTTATTGTCAGAATTTTTTGTATTTTTAAGATTTGACCACTTCATCGAGTTCATCTGGTCCTAGAGTTTCCGGTTCACCTTGTCATCATAATGATTCCAGTTCTTCTGAGAAACACATGTCACGAGCCTCTCAAAGGGAAGGTAGGTAAAAAAGTTGGATTTTATAATCTTACAACAACGGATTCCACCAAATAGCCTTCTTTGGTTTGGTTTTAATCCATAAAAATAAAAGCCAATAGAGATGAGAATATTTCTTAGCCCTCATCATTTTCAAAAAGGTAACTAAGGTCTTCAGGGTTGAATATCTTTGGCTTAACTCTTGGATTGAATTTGAGCTTTGGTTTTATTACCTAGACTTCGTTTTGTCTAACTGGGAGAGAAAGTAGTTGAGAAATATAGATTTTAGTTCAGGTTGTTGTGACAGTTAAGTGAGATTATGCATGTGAAAGAGATATATAAGGGATGAAATTTTCAGGTGATCTGTGAAAGTCATCTGGTTCTTCCTAGGAGGCATTTGCTCTGCCCTTTCTTTATCTGTACAGTGCCTGACAGAAGGGTTGTGGGAACTACAGTTGGCCCCACTCTGTATTTGCCAGTCTAGCCATTCTGTCAGAACTAGCTGATCTGCCTATCCCTTCCACCTCCTAAAAGAAATGCTTTCTACCTGTACAAATGCCATTCTATTGTTATTTTTCATACTAATCCACATCTAAGTTCTAGCAGCCTTTATTTATTTATTTTGTGGAAAGAGTATTAAGGGCCAGATGTGACTTCTGGGGGGGGGTGGTCATTTTGGATCACTCTTTGGAGATGCACATGTCTCTACCTCAATATTTAGGGCAGGGACTAAACATTAGACTTCTAATTTGTATTTTCTCTAGGTAACTTGGCCTGGTAGATGCTGGTTATTTTGCATGACTACTTAGGTCAGTAGAATGGTTTGAAACCCTTTCTAACCTAAACTATGGCTTATCTATTTTCCTTTGGACGTCGAAGACTGATGTCTCACTTTCTCACTTTTAAGGTTAAAAACTCCTTCCCTTAAATTTAAAAATGAGTGCCCAAAGTATAAGCATTTCTCCTTTGATTTATAGCAGAAACATCTTTTGCAGATCTACCTGTTCGTCTACTAGAGCTATGGCAAATAAGACAAGCCTTCTTTTTTTTTTTTTTATAGAGACAGAGTCTCACTTTATGGCCCTTGGGTAGAGTGCTATGGCGTCACAGCTCACAGCAGCCTCCAGCTCTTGGGCTTAGGCGATTCTCTTGCCTCAGCCTCCCAAGTAGCTGGGACTACAGGCGCCCACCACAACACTCAGCTATTTTTTTGTTGCAGTTTGGCCGGGGCTGGGTTTGAACCCGCCACCCTCGGCATATGGGGCCGGCGCCCTACTCACTGAGCCACAGGCGTGCTGCCGACAAGCCTTCTAATAATCATTGAGAAAAGAATTTTTTTTTTTTCTTTTCTTTCTTTTTTTTTTTTTATTAAATCATAGCTGTGTACATTAATGCAATCATGGGGTATAATGTGCTGGTTTTATATATCATTTGAAATATTTTCATCCAACTAGTCAACATAGCCTTCACTGCATTTTCTTAGTTATTATGTTAAGACATTTATACTCTACACTTAGTAAATTTAGCATACACCCTTGTAAAATGCACCATGGGTGTGTTCCCACCAATTATTCTCCCTCTCCTCTCTTCTTTCCTGCCTCTCCTCCCTCCCCCTCTTCTTGGGCTATGGTTGGATTATAGCCTTCATATGAAAGCTATAAATTGGTTTCATAGTAGGGTTCAGTACATTGGATACTTTTTCTTCCATTCTTGAGACTTTTGCTAAGAAGAATATGTTCCAACTCCATCAAGAATCTTTATTGGTTGACTAAATCATCTGTGAGAAAAAGAAATTTAACTTAAGAAGAACTGACTAGTTAACAGTCTTGCTTCTTATTGACTAGTTAGTGGTATACACAAAAACACAAATATACAGCAGTTTATATTATTATACATCTATTATGTTATACAGCATAGAGAGTTGGGAAGGAGGGAAGACATGACATATGAAGAGACTGGAAAGAAAGAAGAAGAAAATTAGAGGGTAGAAAGAGAAGAAAAAAGTAGGAGTTGTATTGCTTGCAAAACTTGACTAAAAGGAAAAGAACAAAGTAGGCAAAGCTAGGACTTATATAGGTGAAGTTGCTTTGAATGTTGGAAACCCTGGATCTTCAGGTGTCAGAGTATGTTAACATCATCTTTTGGCAGATATAATAGCTGCATACAGCAGCTCATGTCACTATTTTTGACATGAATTCTTAGAATGCAGCACAAATGAAATCAAAATAGCTCTGGTTCAAGTAAAATTACATAGGCCCTTGCCTGTCAGTCTTCTTCACCTAATCTCCCCCTCACCTCCCAGGTCCTTTTGCCAGCTCCTAAGGAGCCTCCCAAGGAGCACAGGTAGCAAATTACTGTTTACCTTATTATAATAGAATGAATTTTTTTTCTGCTTTTTTGAATTCTTAAAATAGGGGTTTGTTTTTTCTCTAAAATTATTAAAGTTCATTCACATGTGAAATCATTATTTAGGCATAGTTTGGTTGTAACAGTGTAATTTAGAGCTTTATAGGTTTTTGATAATGATGTAGTAAGCTAATGGGAATTTTTAAATAGAAGACTTGAAAAGCAGTTCACAAAGGTTCTGACAAGGGAGCTCATTACCTTTAAAATGACCCCTTCCATAGGCAGAGAAGTATGGCTCGGCGCCTGTAGCTCAAGCAGCTAGGGCACCAGCCACATACACCAGAGTTGGCGGGTTTGACCCCAGCCTGGGCCTGCCAAACAATGACAACTATAACCAAAAAATAACTGGGTGTTGTGGTGGGCTCCTGTAGTCCCAGCTACTTGGGAGTATGAGGCAAGACAATCGCTTAAGCCCCAGAGTTTGAGGTTGCTGTGAGCTATGATGCCATGGCACTGTACCCAGGGTGACAGCTTGAGACTCTGTCTCCAAAAAAAAAAAGAAATACTTCTCTAGATATTAAATTTCTTTTTTTTTTTTTTTTTTTTTTAGATATTAAATTTCTAAGCTGTTTCCTCATAACATCTATGAAATGGGTTCTTTATATACATGAAATATATGATATACTCTCACTAGTGACAGTGACTTACTACAGCATTTTCATTGGAGGCTAGGTAGGAGGAAATGATGGGGTAGTAGTGTCAGCAGGAAAATAAGTGATGGGCAGTGTCTCCTATCTCGTTTTGAGTTGCTTCTATCTGAAGTGTCCTCCCTCACCTCCTATTTGCTGTTTCTAGTATTTTCCTCAGAGGCCATAAATCTGATACTTTTATCTACTTACAGGCAGTCCTCATGGCCTCCAAGTGTCTGCTTCTCTGGGAGAGAGCACCAGGTCTAGTTGGATGAGAATGGCTGTCTTTTCTACCTTCCTTCCATGTCATATAACTTTGGTTTTTACTTAAATAAAGAGCTTTCTAAGATACAAATCTAAATTAAAAGGACCCCTAGTCAGCTTTTATGCCTTAGTCTTAAATCATTCATGGTACCTGCTGCACCAACTTAGGTTCTTTAGTTCTAGTCATACTCTTTCCCCATATTCTATCCCCCAAACTCATTGGTTGGATAATACATTCTATGTGTCATAGCAGAAGGGGCAGACTAGGGAATGAAAGCATGAGAAGTGGCTGCCAGAAATCAAAACTTTGATGAACTGCCTTAGTTCTTTGATAATACAAATCCCACATCCTCATTTGTGTCTCAGGAGTTTCACCACGGAATAGTCTTGAAGTCTTAACCCCTGAAGTTCCTGGTGAGAGAGACCGTGGAAATTGCATCACATCCTTACAGCTGCACCCAAAAGGCTGGGCCACTCTTCTTCGGTGCTCAAGCAACACTGATGATCAGGAGGTACAGGCAGCAGTGCTCTACCTTCAACAGGGCTCATTGGACAAATTGCCATTGCCATGTGTGCAAACCTTAGACCAATCAGTAGCCACAGTCTCTGCCCTTGAGGGCACCCTGTCAGAGACCCTGCTTCTTGGCGCTCCTGTTTTGTCCTCTTTTGCTTCATGTGGTGTCTTTATCCCTTGTAAACTCTTATTCCTACTCTCCTGCCTGGGAATATAGCAAGCTGAGAAGTACTTTCGAGACTATCATCAGCTCAGATTGTGCCCAGCTTCTTAATTCTTGCCTCCTTCATCTAACCCTAAGAAACCCTGGCTCATGGGTGTTGTAGTCCAAGCTACTTGGGAGGCTGAGAGGATGACTTGAGTCTAGGAGCTTGAGACAAGTCTGGGTGATAAAGCAAGACCCTGAATCTAAAACAGACACAAAACCTTATATAGTAAATATGGGACTGAGATTTTTTCAGCTAAGCTAACTAAAAGTGAGGTTTTGTTAAGCCAATTGAGTATTATAATTTTCTCTATTTATTTATTTAGAGACAGAGTCTCACTTTGTCACCCTCAGTAGTGCTGTGGCTTCACAGCTCACAGCAACCTCAAACTCTTGGGTTTAAGAGATTCTGTAGGGCGGTACCTGTGGCTCAGTGAGTAGGTCGCTGGCCCCATATACTGAGGATGGCGGGTTCAAACCTGGCCCCAGCCAAACTGCAACAAAAAATAGCCGGGCGTTGTGGCGGGTGCCTGTAGTTCCAGCTAATGGGAGGCTAAGGCAAGAGAATTGCCTAAACCCAAGAGTTGGAGGTTGCTATAAGCTGTGATGCCACAATACTCTACGGAGGGTGACGGAGTGAAACTCTGTCTCAAAAAAAAAAAGATTCTCTTGCCTCAGCCTCCCACAGTGCTAGGGCCAGGTGCAGTGGCTCACATCTATGATACTAACACTCTGGGAAACTGACGCAAGTGGATCACTTGAGGTCCTAAGCAAGAGCAAGACCCTGTCTCTACTAAGAAATAATAGAAAAACTAGGCAAGTGTTGTTATGTTAGGAACCTGTCATCCCATCTACTTGTAAGGCTGAGGTGAGAGATCATCTGAGCCTAAGAGATTGAGTTTTCTGTGAGCTGTGATGATGCCGTAGCACTCTACCCAGGGTAACAGAGTAAGACTCTAGTCTCAAAGACAACCAATAAACAAATAAAAAATCAGGGGAAACTCTGGGAAAGAAAGAGCCTAAACTGATTACTGGGGGGAAAGGTCTTAAATGACATTATGATTTTCATCACTCTATAAAGCAGAAGTCTTCTAAGGATCTCACTGATCTTAGAGGCCAGAACTAAAAGAAGGAGAAAAGAGGCTTTGAATTGTGTAGGCGAAGAGGTAAGGTCTCAAGGACTTGGATGTACCCTAGGAAGTTCTAAAATATCAAGATTGTTGTTGCCCTAAGAAGAGAATGTACTATTACAAAAGGTACAGGTAGTTTCAGGGAACAAAGCGCTTTAAAGTATTATTCTTAACCTTAGCTTAAGAAGATAAGAAGACAACTATAACCTAAAAAAAAGCCAGACTTTGTGGAAGGTGCCTGTAGTCCCAGTTACTCCAGAGGCTGAGGCACAAGAATTGATTAAGTCTAAGAGTTTGAGGTTGCTGTGAGCTGTGATGCAATAGCACTCTACAGAGGGCGACATAATAGAACCCTGTCTCAAAATATAAGAAGATGAGGTATAAGGTATACAAGTTTTATTAGTTGGGGGGAAGATAGCGTTGATCTGATTGATTTCTTGCAACAAGCCTGTGGCTTTGGCAATCTGTTGATCTTTTTAAAAAGAGTATCTGTAGTACTATTTGGCCTCTATAACATTGGTTTGTCTCCCTTTTCTCTCTCTAGTGGACTTGTGTCTATGAATTCCAAGAAGGAGCTCCTGTGCGACCTGTCTCACCTCGCTGTTCTCTACGATTGACTCATTACATTGAAGAAGCCAATGTAGGCAGGGGTTACATCAAAGAACTTTGCTTCAGCCCTGATGGGCGGATGATTTCTTCCCCACATGGCTATGGGATTCGCTTGTTGGGATTTGACAAACAGTGCAGTGAACTTGTTGACTGTTTGCCCAACGAAGCCAGTCCCCTACGGGTGATCCGTTCTCTGTACTCTCATAATGATGTAGTACTGACAACAAAGTTCTCTCCAACACATTGTCAGATTGCCTCAGGGTGCCTTAGTGGACGGGTTTCTTTGTATCAGCCAAAGTTTTAGGCACAACTTACATCAAATAAGGAATACTTTTGACATTTGACTTATAAATTACTTCAATTTAGGTGAAGTATTTTCTTTATAGAATATCTTATAAGTTTGGGTCAAATCCTGGTTCTTATGGGTCCATGAACACTCCTGCGACCTGAGTACTTGGTCATCCAGCATCATACAGGCATCTCCAAGTTAGACTCTATGCAGCACTATCTTTTTCAGCATTCCTCTGCACCTGCTATCTGTGCCACTAAATTCCAGTTTTTCTGGTTATTTTGCACGGTGGTTTGTGTCAAGTTCCTTTCTCTCATGTGTGTACATTTGCTTGTTTGCTCGCTCTATCTTTTTTTTTTTTTTGGTGTGGACATTAAACAATTTAACAGGAGGTTAGGTTAGGGTAGGAGAAACCCATGATACCAGAATTGAATAAAACTCAGAAGTTTGTTGTTGGTATACTGGTTGTTGAAAAGAAATTTTCTCTTCACTTTTCAGTTCACTTGGTTTTTGAGGTTGCTGTTATGTTTCTCTATACTGAACACAGATAATGGCATTATTCCCATAGTTGTTAAGAGAATCTTGCAACAAAGTGTCTTCTAAGTTAAAGTTATACAAATTTTTTATGATGAAAGGGATTTTATTGTGAAATTCTAGAAAAATACTACCACTTCTCTTTGTAATTTACTTGTATGAATTTAAAATCTCTAGCATGTATTCTTAGTTGATATTTTGTTTCTATCAATAGCATTAGAAGGGAAAGGAGGGGAAGGAATGGGCTTTGGTTATTTCTGAAAAGGATTTGTTTATTAGAGTGGTACCAATATCTGGCTACAGAGTGATAAGAACAATGTCTCTTAGGTTTTCTGCGTGTTTTTTTTTTGTTTTTGTTTTTTTTTTTCTGCCAGATTATTGAAATCACACAGGATAATGTGTTGTTAACTGTATGGGGGAGGAGGGGAAAGCAGGAGTAAAGAGGTGGAGGTTTAATCATTCTTCTCTGAGCCAGGGGTCACAAGCTCAGCTCTTATCCAGTTCTCAGTGAGGGGAGAACTGCAGTCCTCTTCAAGCTGTTATCCTAAGTATGGTAGTCATCAAATAAGTGCTATTGTAAAGGCTTGTTTTTATGTTTTGTTATGGAACTCAGCAAGTAGAAAGTATCAAGGCTGACTGCTCTGTTGAATGAGAGGCTTTCTTCTAATCTCCCCCACATGGATGGCATTGTGTTTAAAAGGGATTACCAGAGCCTAGAATGATTGAGCCATGCACTAGCCTTTTGCTCTTAGGTCCCATTCTCTTTAGGCAGTGGTCCTCAAACATTAGAGTACATTGTAATCATTGAAGAGTTTATGAAAAATGCAGAAACCTTGGCCTCACCTTAGGAAATTTGGGTTCAGCAGGGAGAGGACAGGAATCTATATCTTAACTGGAATCTCAAGTAATCTTCATTCTGGTGGTCTCTGATCACAGTTTGAAAAATACAGCCTTAATCAGCAGTTAAGCAACTATCTGGGAAACAATTCCCAGTAGTGTTTTAATTATTCAAAAAATAAGCAAATGAAAGCAATAGAGGATAATTTGGAATGGAATTAATTGCATCATTTGACAAATGAGAGAAGTTAATTAACTTGTTTAAGGTCATTGCAAAGTTAGTGGCAGTCAGGGCTTGAATTCAAGTCTACCAGTAATTCCTTGCTCAGGGTAATTTCTACTGTATTAAAGAGTATGTGTTGGCTGTTAGAAAACGATTTATGGACACTTTGTCTTTAAATTATATTATTGTGAATACTCTTAAAGCAGCCAATAGATGGGTAAAAAAATCAGCATGGGAGTAGATGCTGTGAATTCCAGCCATATAAGAAGAAAAGTATTGGGCAGTGCCTGTGGCTCAGTGAGTAGGGCACCAGCCCCATATACCGAGAGTGGTGGGTTCAAACCCGGCCCCGGCCAAATTGCAACAAAAAAGTAACTGGGTGTTATGGCGGGCACCTGTAGTCCCAGCTGCTTGAGAGGCTGAGGTAACAGAATCGCCTAAGGAGTCGGAGGTTGCCGTGAGCTGTTTGATGTCACGGCACTCTAAAGAGGGTGATAAAGTGAGACTCTGTCTCTACAAAAATAAAAAAAGAAGAAAGTATTTTAAATCTTACAGAAATGTTTAAACCGCCCAAATTCAAGGCATTTCTTTGTAGGACCTATCAAACAACCATTCACACACATGTACAGACAGTTGTATCTCACTTGGAACAATGTTGGCAGTAGAACAAATTTTTAAAATTAGATCATCTCACTCCAGATGTTTAAAAATTTAGAAATGTTTTAGTCATTGAAAAAATAACCACAAAGCACAGTGAATACATAAATATATGTAAAAATATATATATTTAAAAGAAAATGGTTTTGGAGGTTAAAGCACTCAAACAATATTATCATTAATAATAAGTTACCAAGGCTGGGCTTGGCGGCTCATGCCAGTAATCCTAGCACTCTGGGAGGCCAAGGAGGTGGATTGCTTGAGCTTACGAGTTTAAGACCAGCCTGAGCAAAAGCAAGACCCCGTCTCTATTAAAATAGAAAAACTGAGGCAATAATAGCCAGGTGTTTTGGTGGGCATCTATAGTTCCAGCTACTCGGGAAGTTGAGGTAAGACAATTACCTAAGAGCTGGAGGTTGCTGTGACGCCATGGCACTCTACCAAGGGCGACAAAATAAGACTCTGTCTCTTAAAAAATAAAAAGAATGAAAGAAGGAAAAACTGAGGCAAAAGGACCGCTTGAGCCCAAGAGTTAGAGGTTGCTGTGAGCTATGATGCCACCCAATACTTTACCCAGGGTGACAGCTTGAGACTCTGTCTCAAAAAATAAAACAAAGTTACCAAGTACAATGATCATATTCAAAATGGATTCCCTACATTTTATCAACTTTGGAAAGAATTTCATGTCCGATGCTGGGCCCACAAATTGCCCAACTCAAAATTCAGCCAGTGATTCTTTAACCACTACAGAGTACCTATCGTGTTAAATAATGTACATATTTTACTACTAAATCTCACAAAAACCTTGGGCCTCAGTTTTCTTTGGAGGTAATAAAAGTGGGTCAGAAAGATTAAGTAACTTGCCTTAAGTCACAGAGTTGTAATAGGTAGCAGCATTGGGATTAAAATCCAGGATTGTTGGTTTGTGTGCTTTAGTCCAAAGCCTGTGTGTACTTACTACCATTTTGCCCTTTAGTTTGTAAAGGATGGTAAGCTGGCCTGCTGGTTTATTTGTTTAATGTCTTTTGGAAAATTCTTTTTGTTATAGAACTGGCTTACCTTCTGTACCATATGAGAGAATATTTACAAGATTGACAATTTCCATGACCAAGCCATAAACTCAGGTCTTATATAGTCTATTCCTAACTAAACAACCTCAAGCAGCTATAAAATAGAAAAGACAAATAAAGGAGAGACATCCTTGTGTTACAACAGAGCCACACAGATGAGAATTAAAAATTAATGGCCAGCAAACTCAAAAGAACTTGTATCTTCTTCAAGGTGTAATCATGATCAAGAAGTTGTCAGAGAATATTAATCAAGGAATTAAAGGGATTAGGAATGCTATAGTACTAGAAGGATTTACATCTTACCATTTCAAACTCCCGTTTCACTTAGAATATAAAATCTAATGTTTTTTACTCTAAATTGTATCCAGTCATTTTATTTTAGATAATTGGTAAATATAATTGGTACTGTAGTATAATTGTTGGTAAATATAGTACAAATTATTCTCCTATTTTAAAAAGTTTTCTGCTGCTTGGTGCCTGTAGCTCAGCGGTTAGAGTGCCAGCCACATACGCTGGAGCTGGAGGATGCGAACCCAGCCTGGGCCTGCCAAACAACAGTGACAACTACAATTAAAAAATAGCCAGGCGTTGTGGCGGGCGCCTGTAGTCCCAACTACTTGGGAGGCTACTTAAGAGAATCACTTAAGCCCAAAAGTTTGAGGTTGCTGTAAACTGTGATGGCACAGCACTCTATAGAGCAGGCATCCTCAAACTTTTTAAACAGGGGGCCAATTCACTGTCCCTCCAGACGGTTGGAGGGCCGGACTATAGTTAAAAAAAAAAAAAAAACAACTGTGAACAAATTCCTATGCACACTGCACATACCTTATTTTGAAGTAAAAAACAAAACGGGAACAAATACAATTCACACCACTTCATGTAGCCTGCGAGCCGCAGTTGACACCTGCTATAGAGGGTGACATAGTGACTCTGTCTCAAAAAGTTTTCTGCAGAACATTGCATTTATGACAATGCAATGCTGAATGAGTTAGGGACATAAAATATATAGTAGTTCCTTATTTTCTTCCTTTCTTTTCTTTCTTTCTTTCTTTTTTTTTTTTTTTTTTTTGTGACATACTTTCACTTTGTTGCCTTGGGTAGAGTGCCGTGGCCTCATTAGCTCGCAGCAATCTCAAACTCCTCGGCTCAGGCTATTCACTTGTCTCAGCCTCCCAAGTAGCTTGAACTATAAGTGCTCGCCATAACCCCCAGCAATTTTTTAAGAGATGGGGGTCTCACTCTTGCTCAGGCTGGTCTTGAACTTGTGAGCTCAAGCAATCCACCCACCTTGGCTTCCTAGAGTGCTAGGATTACAGGCCTGAGCCACCGCACCTGGGATTTCCTTATTTTCAGTTGCGAAAATGAAATGGGTAAAGCAGAAGAGTCGTCTATTTTACCATGTCTTTTAAAAAGGTATGTTTGTGGTCTTTTTTCTCAGAGTCCCAAAGCACATGTGTATTTTGTTATTTTTCTTGTTAACATCCCTGAGAAGAGACTACACCACAAATTTTAGGAAAACAGGCAAGAAAAAGAGGTAAATCACGTGTTCCCTGCTCCTATGTCTAGAACCAAGATCACATTATATCTTTGTTGAAGTCATATTTTCTAGAATGTGCAATATAAGGAAAACACTCTGAGAATCTCTTAGAAGCCCAGTTAGTATTTCCCAAATTTGCCAGATTAGGTACTGGCATCCATAAGTATCTATTAAACTTAGGGTTAGTAGGAGAAGTAGTCTGATAACTACCTGATGACAATCTTCCCCATTTAATGACTAGAAGTTACTGACTACTGTGAAAATTCACTTAGTAACACCCTATTTTGGTCATGAAGGAAACCATATATATGGATTTTTGGATAACTAATGTATATTTCTTAAGTGCCAAAATTAAAAACTTGTAATTATTTTTGATGCAAGTATTTAAGGTATGTGAGCATACCTCCTTGCCTTCGTTTAAAACAGCATGCTCAGTATAATTTACTTCGTCGTGGTGAAAAGGTAAAGTTATATTCATAGTGTGTTATTACAAATATCCCGTGAGCTCTGACACATGTAAAATACTTCATCAAATGTAAAGGGCTATAACAAATATGTGTTATTATTACTTTTATTATAAAGTGATTCCCTAAGCTCTGAGGTATATATTGTGTGCCTCAGATTGCTGTTGGTTTTTAAAAAATTTTTTATATCTGTTAAGTCTCCTCCCACACTATACATATGCCTGCTTCTAACGGCCTCCCCAATTTCTTCTAATATGCTGTGTTCATAGGTTATGAGCTGGGACATGGGATAAGCAAGCCTGTACAGAGTTTCACAATTAAGAGCTTGACAAACTCTGGGTACACAGTCTTTGAGATAGCTCTTTTGGTTGCTTTATACTTTTCTAACAGGTTCATAATAATCTTCTGGATGATATGAGCTCCCACTTAAAGCCTAAGCTAGTGATTTTTTTGTTGTTGCAACTATGTAGGATACTACACATTTAAGTAAGGATGCTGCTAGATTAAGGAATAAATGGCAATGTACCAAAGTACCACAAAGCAACAACTGTATTTGTAGAGGGGTCTTTCATGTTTTTTTAAGGAAAAAAAAAAGAGGAAGCGTTTAGGGGAAAAAATGAAAATAAAATCCATAGTCTTAAGAGTATTTTAGATGCTTTTGTCAATAACCATTAAAACATATGTTTAAATTATCATGTTATTACAAAGACACAGTTTAGTCTCATAGAATAAGTTTGTTCTAAAATTTATTCCCTAGCGGTGCTTCTCAATGATAGCCTAAGAATTTCTTCCATTCAAATGATAATAGAAAATATTGTCAACAGGAAAGACTCAAGTTACCTTTATGCTGCTCTCTTTAGTTGTAAATGAATTAGTGCTAGAGATATGGGTGTTATCAAAACCTCCAAAGAACACATCTCACATATACACACCTCCTATATGTTTATGTATGTAAATGTCAATATAAATTAAAATGTCACCCAGAAATAATAAAATATTTTTTTTAATTTAAATCTGGTTCAAAGTCATTAAAATAGGTAGAATTTTCACCTTTCCTAAGCTGCTTTCCTCATTTCGATCTCATGATTTTTACATTAAATCGTAAATATTTGAATTTTTAAAAAACTTTCACTGTATCTTCCATTTCCAAAGTATCCTTTCTGGTAAATTTTAGATTATATTTTCAGGAAATTTGGAGTGTTCCTGATAATAGACACTCAGAAAGTTTTCTCTTTAGGCTCTGAGGTTTTCCAAATTCTTATGTTAGACTGTAAGCTCCTTGAGGGCAGGGATTGTGGTATTTATTCCTTTATTCCCAGTGCCTCTTATAGGACCTGACACAGAGTAGTAGTTCAATAAATATAATATTTGTTGAATGAATCAAATGAGCCTTCACCATATGTGGCCTCAAGCTCCCATGAAGCCAGAATACAGTGTGCAAATTGTTCAGAGCTAGGGGAATCAATCATTTATTATTATAATTAAAAGTGTATTCATCAGAGTAAGATTTGTTCTGAGTATAAGCAACGAAACATTTCTTACTGATTTGGAAAACTGCAATTTAAGACTCAATTTTTCTTTTTTTTTTTTTTTAGACAGAGTCTCATTCTATCACCTTGGGGAATGTGCTGTGTAATTACAGCTTACAGCAACCTTAAACTCTTGGGCTCAAGAGATCCTCTTGCCTCAGCCTCATGAGTAGCTGATACCACAGGCACCTGCCAGAACGCCTGGCTATTTTTAGAGATGGGGTCTTCCTCTTGCTCAGGCTGGTCTCAAACTCCTGAGCTCAAGCAACCCCACCTCACCCCACCCCCTCCCAAAGTGGTAGGGTTACAGGTGTGAGAGACTGCACTCAGGTTAAGACTCAAGTTTTCATTCAACAAACATTTGAATGCCTCGTCTAGCACTAGGGACTCAAGGGTCACAGATAAAGTCTTCATATTCTATAGTTGCAGTTGAAGTGGACTTAGATTCAATGCTGGGGGTTGGACATTTGTAGTTGTATAGCATTCCAGAAAGGCCTCATGCTTGGGTTAATGCTCTGTTATCTTGAAATTCTCAATTTTTTGAACAAGGGGCCTGCATTTTTATTTTGCACTGAGCTCACAAATTACATGGTTGGTCCTGCTTAGATGTTCTACAAAATTTAGAATTAAAACTACCTCCCACAAATTTTTGACATATCAAATGTTCTTCATTTCAGAATTAGAGAAACTTTCAAAAGATGTAATTGGCTTTTACCCTATCAATTGAATTGAATTGAGTTTTTCACATGGATGAATATAGAGTTGTAGGTGAGTTTGTTTTATCTACATACATACTTACATAAAATTTTAAGGTTTTAATAAACCCTTACATATGCACTGACTATTTGGTATAGGTCTACCACATAACGTGCTTTTTTTTTTTTGAGACAGAGCCTCAAGCTGTCACCCTGGGTAGAGTGCTGTGGCATCACGACTCACAACAACCTCCAACTACTGGGCTTAAGCGATTCTCTTACCTGAGCCTCCCAAGTAGCTGGGACCACAGGCACCTGCCACAACGCCTGGCTGTCGTGTGGTTGTAGCCGTCATTGTTGTTTGCTGGGCCCAGGCTGGATTTGAGCCCACCAGCTCAGGTGTATGTTGAGCCACAGGCGCCAAGCCCATAATGTGCTTTTAAAAAATAAATGTTACATTGAAACATTTGACACAGTCTTTGTGTGTGGTTAACCTGTTTAAAAAGTTGATGACAAACTTGCATTTAGTTGTAGTTTAAAAATCTTTGTTTAAACTACGTATGTGTGCATTTTTAAACCAGAATCAAGCACAAGACTGATAGAGGCAGTGGTTCTTGTCAGAGATACTCTCAACTTTTTCAGTCATACAACTCCTATGAGAAAAAATGTAAGAAGACACTCCAAAATGTGGTTTTTTATAAATAACATATGTACTATTGTAGTGATCTATTATGTACATTCTAAAACATACATAAGAGGATAAAGGAAAAAAAATTTAAAGTTGTAAATTTCTTCCTGTGCCTCCAGGAATAAACTGGGTCTCAGCTGATACATACGCAGATTTTATTTTGGGAAAAACCACTAGCTAAAACATAGTATTGGCATTTTACATCAAAAACACACTAGGATCATATTTATTCATATGTGTTCATTAATATTTAGTATTCTGACAATTTACAAGTTTATTTGGTTTGAATCATGCTTTGTAGAGTTTTAAAATTTAGCTCTTCGTGGCTCAGCTCCTATAGCACCTTGGTTATGGTACCAGCCACGTACACCGAGGGTGGTGGGTTCGAACTCGGCCCCAGCCAACTAAACAACTGCAACAAAAAAATAGCCAGGCGTGGTGGCAGGCGCCTGTAGTCCCAGCCACTTGGGAGGCTGAGACAACAGAATCGCTTAAGCCCAAGAGTTGGAGGTTGCTATGAGCTGTGATGCAACAGCACTCTACCTAGGGCGATAGAGTGAAACTGTGTCTGAAAAAAATATATAAATAAATAAATAAAATTTAGCTCTTCATTCAGCAAAAACTATATTTAGATCAGTAAGAATGGTAGTTGATGTATTTTAACATTTGGTTTTCAAACTGTATAGTGATTGGATCCCATATAGGTAAATTTAGAACATGCTTTCTCACAGTGTTACCAAGAATAACATTTTCTTGTTATATTATTTAACAGTATGATTGATGGTTCATTTTACTATATTACCTTCACCCACCAGAATAAGGATAATAATATTTGAGACACTAATTTTTTTGGTAAGTCATTGGAGATAAATGTCAATCTCTTTTCGTTTAGGTTATTTAGTGAAATTAATCATTTAGGTAAACTGATTAACGATAGCACTAATTATCACTATTCCTGTTATCTCTTGACTGACATGTTTTGGATTGTTTAAAAATAGATTTTTTAGGTGGCACCTGTGGCTCAGTGAGGAGGGCACTGACCCCATATATCGAGGGTGGCGGGTTCAAACCCAGCTCTAGCCAAGCTACAACAAAAAATAGCCAGACATTGTGGCCGGCGTCTGTAGTCCCAGCTATTTGGGAGGCTGAGGCATGAGAATCGCCTAAGCCTGAGAGTTGGAGGTTGCTGTGAGCTGTGCCACGGCACTCTACTGAGAGCGACAGAGTGAGACTCTGTCTCTAAAAAATATTAAAAATAAATAAATAATAAAATAGATTTTTAATTGAAAAGGAAATGATTATTTGGCATGCTTTAACACAAATCTGTTACCAATGTATATTAGTTTTCTGTTACTGCTAAAACAAATGACTATTAGCATAGTTCTTTAAAAAACACCACAGGCCAGGCGTGGTGGCTCACATCTGTAATCTTAGCACTCTGGGTGACCAAGGTGGGTGGATTGCATGAACTCATGAGTTCAAGACCAGCCTGACCAAGAGCAAGACCCCATCTCTAAAAATAGCAGGGCATTGTGGCAGGTACCTGTAGTCCCAGCTACTTGGGAGGCTGAGGCCAGAGAATTGCTTGCACCCAAGAGTTTGAGGTTGCTGTGAGCTATGACACTCTACCCAGGGTGACAAAATGAGACTCTGTCTCAAAAAAAAGTTAAAAAAAATATTTACTGCACTTTGAACTTCTTTTGAAAATAATTTTAACTAATGACCTTTAAAAATGTTTGTGGCACACTGGTTGAAAATCACTGATGTAGGGGGTAGCGCCTGTGGCTCAGTGAATAGGGTGCCAGCCCCATATACTGAGGGTGGCAGTTTCAAACTCGGCCCTGACCAAATTGCAACAAAAAAAAATAGCCGGGTGTTGTGGCGGGTGCCTGTGGTCAGCTACTTGGGAGGCTGAGGCAAGAGAATCGCCTAAACCCAAGAGAAGAAAAAGAAAATCACTGATCTAGAGGCCGCCTGCCGACCTTGGCTCATTGCCCCTTCCTCCAAAGCCAGCGGCATCTTCTGCCTCTTTTCTTTTGACTCTGACAGTTCACTCTCCTGCCTCCCTCTTTCATTTACAACGACCTTTGTGATTCTTAGGCCCACTGCATAATCCAGGATAATCTCCCCATTTCAAAGCCAGCTGAATACTCAGAAAACTTAATTCCACTTATAACCTTAATTATTCTTTCTCCCTGTTATATCACATACCATAAAACATTACACACAAGTTGTGGGTATTAAAGGACATGGACATTGTTAGAGACCCATTATTCTGCTTGCTTTCTCTATGCTGAGTACTAAGTTTAGTGTTGGGTACTAGGCTTACTGCTTCACAGGCATCATTTAATCCTTAAAGTATTCTTATGAGGTAGGTACTGTTACTATTCTCATTTTACAGAGAAAGAAACTAAGACTTAGATTAATTTTCCTAATGTCATGTACCTACCAAATTTCAGCGTTAGATTCATGCCCGTTTCTGACTTCACAGCCTAACTTTAATTGATCTACTGCTTTGATAATTGAGTGAGAAAATGTTTGCTGCATACAAACTGCACACAAAGTTTAACATTGTGAGTATAGATTGTCATACTATAACAGAAATGTATTGCAGCTGTATAATTAGGTAAAAATTATTGAATCAGCACCTATAGCTCAGTGGCTAGGGTACCAGCCACATACCACGGGGCTGGTGGGTTCAAACCTGGCTCAAACCTGTCATAGCAATGACAACTACAACAAAAAAAATAGCCAGGCATTGTGGCAGGGGCCTGAAGTGCCAGCTACTTGGGAGGCTGAGGCAAGAGAATCACTTAAGCCCAAGAATTTGAGGTTGCTTTGAACTCCACCCAGGGCGATGTAGTGAGATTCTGTCTCAAAAAACAAAAATTCCTCTAATATCAATGAGAAAAAGTTGAAAAGGTGCTATTTATGTGTTGAGGGTCAGTAATGTTTTTAGAGTTGTCTTCTAACACATGAGTGCTTTTCTCCCCTACACCTTTTTCTACTAGGGGATTAGCTATTTTGGTTTATACCTGTCATACACTACTTTTAAAACTAATAACTATTAAGATGTTAGTTTGAAACAGGTATTAAGATCATAATACATACATCTATGGAACATTATGTGCAGTTAGTTGCTGTGTCTCAAAAACTACATACTGGGCTGAAAACCATGATATTATCAAAGGGCAAAGATAAGCAAGTAAAAGTTACAAGGTTCAGTACTTCCAGAGCCATACATAGTCTTTTACGTTTTGCTCTTGATCTGATTGGCTTTAATTAAGAAACTCAGAAATATTCTTTCAACACTGCCTAGATAATCATAGGATTTTCTGGTCCCAGATGAGATAAATGGGGATGTATTCAGAGAAGTCATCAATGGTTATCCTGTGTGGTGGATAAGAAAGGTCTCAACTTCTTTGGCAGTACTCTCCTTGAGTATCTTGGACAGACATAGACTGCATGTTTACATTTGTATCCTTGGCCATCTTTGGCTTCAGAATCAGGCTCTCATCCTTGCCTCTTCCCTCTTCTACAGGAGCACTCAAGAGAATGGGTCAGTACTCTTAGGCCAAAAGAGCTTTCCCATTCTCATCTTGCTAAATATTAGAAGCACCTGCAGTAAGACCACACTGATTAGTTCTGACTTGATCCTAGTTATGGAGTGTAAGTCTCATTATTTGGAGAGGCTTCATGCTATCCCCTGCCCCATTGTGCTCCAGCCCATTTGAAAAGTCCTGAGTTTTCCTTTCCTAACAAACCACTGGTTCTGTCCACTGAGTTTTCCTCCACTCTTCTCTTCTGGCAGAGGACATAAGAAGTGGTGCTGAAACTCTAGTATACATTAGAGCAGTGGTTCTCAACCTTCCTAATGCCGCAACCCTTTAATACACTTCCTCATGTTGTGGTGACCCCCAACCATAAAATTATTTTCGTTGCTACTTCATGTGGAACTGTATTAAAGGGTCGTGGCATTAGGAAGGTTGAGAACCACTGCATTATAGTCACCTGGACAATTTGTTAAACTGTAGATTGCTGGGTCCATATTCAGAGTTTCTGATTTTGTAGGTCTGGAGTGGTAGCCACAATTTTGCATTTTCATTCAGTTCCCAGCTAATGCTGTGGGTCTAGAGATCACAGTTTGAGAACCACAGATATATAAAATGCAGGTAGGGTTTCAATTTCTCATGCTTGACAGATCCATAGATTCTTGTGTAGATAAGGGGAATCCATTTAGAGAACATCTTTTTACATTGATACTGTGGGTGGGCAACAATGTGTCCCATCAACTGCATCTTTCTCAATGTATTATCAGCTTTACTCTTCAGCTGGAGCTGAGCACATGAATTATCAAACTAAGATCATCTTATCTTCTCAGGAACAGACCTGCTGCTGTGTGGGTCATCTTTAGCTGAAAGAGAAGAAAGCTGCTATAGAAATCCCTCGTGTGAGTTGTAAATAGCTGCAACTATTGCTATCAGTAACAATAAATCTGCGTCTGTTGGTGAGTCAAAAAAAAGAGGAATGGGGGAAAGGAACAACTGAAACTTTAGCCAGGGCATATACACAGCTCAACTCAAAACATTACTTTTTTTTTTTTTAGAGACAGAGTCTCACTTTGTCACCCTTGGTAGAGTGCGGTGGGGTCACAGCTCACAGCAACCTCCTGCTCTTGAGCTTAGGCGATTCTCTTGCCTCAGCCTCCCAAGTAGCTGGGACTACAGGTGCCCGCCACAACGCACGGCTATTTTTTGTTGTTGCTGCAGTTTGGCTGGGGCCGGGTTCAAACCCGCCACCCTTGGTATGTGGGGCTGGTGCCCTACTCACTGAGCCACAGGCGCTGCCCTCAAAACATTTCTTAACTTTTTTTTGTTTGTTTGTTTATTTTTGAAACAGAGTCTCACTATGTCACCCTCAGAGTGCTGTAACATCACAGCTCACAGCAACCTCAAACTCTTAAATGATTCTCTTGCGTTAGCCTCCCAAGTAGCTGGAACTACAGGCATCTGCCACAACGCACAGCTACTGTTTTGTTGCAGTTGTCATTGTTTTTTTAGCTGGCCTGGACTAGGTTTGAACGCTCCAGCCTTGGTGTATGTGGCCAGTGCCCTACCTACTAAGCTATGGGCACTGCTATAGCTCAATAGGAGTTTTTTTGAGACAGAGTCTCAAGGTGATGCCCTGGGTAGAGTGCTATGGTGTCATAGCTCACAACAACCTCCAACTCTTGGGCTCAAGTGATCCTCTTGCCTCAGTTTTCTATTTCTATTTTTAGTAGAGATGGGGTCTCACTATCTTACAGGCTGATCGCGAACCTGTTAGCTCAAGCAATCTACCTGCCTCCACCTCCCAGAGTGCTAGGATTACAGGTGTGAGCCACTGCGCCCAGCCTACGTAAGTAGTTTTTTCTTGCATATTTAATAAATGTGTGTAATTAAAGGAAGGATTTCCTGGCATTTATTGAAAGCTGCAGTGTATGACAAAAATCCATGGTCTCTACCCTGTTTCCTGCTAGGTGGGAAGCAGGTATACTCCTCCCTCTGGGGCAATCTTAAAGAGTAAAATTGAGAGATTAGCTTCTGTTTTAGCCACCAGCCCTGTCACAATCTGTGGGGGATAATCTGAGCCTGGGGGTCAGGGAACTGCCATATCATTATCTTTAGTGGGAAGATTAGTAAATCTGTGTACCACAGGCTGTGTTCTATCAAGTATTTTGGTTGTGTCCTATAACTTCATAGCCACCTAAGAATAACTAGCATTCTTTTTTTATTTTTTAAATAACTAGCATTCTAAAAACTCTCAAGTATTCAGCAATAATGAGAAACTCCCTAATGATTTTTCTGAACATTCATCATGAAAACATTCAACCATATAGCAAAGTTAAAAATTTTTTAGTGTACCTCATTTAGCAAGGTTCTACTAATAACATTTTACTATGCTCATTTTATCACTTATCTAATAGTGTATTCATCACTAATTTTTGATGAATTTTGAATAAATGGCTGGCACTTGTACCCAAGTAAATTGCTCAAGATATAGATCATCAGGTAGAGTACAGTATTTTTTCATTTTTGTAAAATTTACTTAGAATGGAGTACACAGATATTAACTGTACATTAGCTAAGTTTATACAAATGTGTACATGAAACCCAAACTCTCAGCAAGTTCCTTTCTGCCCCTTCCCAGTCAACCTCTGCCCCATCCTCTCAGATACAACCACTGTTCTTTTTTTTCCACTACATATTTGCCTTTCCTAGAACTTAGCATAAAGGAAATCTCATAATTATGAATTCCCCTTCATAATTTCCAAAAGAAATTCTTACCCAAAAGTGTCTTGAAAACAGGACTAAAAATAGTGATGATGGCAACATCAGAGATTAGCCTATGATTTGTTGAACAGATATTTATGAGGGTTAAAACTTAGAGAATTATTAATACAAGTAAACAGTTGACACAGAGGACAAAATAATTCTCCTGCTTTTTCATTCCACTTCTGCTCGTTCGCGTCTCCGGTCACGCAACATATTTATTATGAGAACTTCTAGTCTGTGGATACAAAGAATGGTAAGATAGCCCCTGCCCTCATAGAGATCAAATTGTCCTGGAGGATACAGCTTAAACATAAAGGAGAAAGAGCCTTTTGGTTGTAATCATCGTTGTTTGGCGGGTCTGGGCTGGATTCAAACCCGCCAGCTCAGGTGTATGTGGCTGGCGCCTTAGCTGCTTGAGCCACAGGCGCCGAGCCAAGGGCAGTTAACCCTTAAGCAGATATAAACCCAATTTGCTAAATAAAATAAATGAGGAAGAAAGTGTAAAAGCTACTAATGGAAATTATTAGGGATTCTGTTTTCCTGTAGTTTGAGTTGATAAAAACTCAAATATAGTTTGTATAGTTCGAACATCCTTTTCTGTTCTTGGACTGTAAGTGGCAGAAGCTTTCAAGAGCTCTGAATAGCAGCAGCAAACCTCCAGTCTTCTTGGACTTCACCTTGGTTTTCTCAAGGCATAGCAAACCTGTTGTTTCTCCAAATTCAGGCCCTTACCTCCTAATTTCTATTATCTCCATATTTTGCATACAAATTACAAATGAGAGGTACTTAGTTTCCCTATATGCCCACTTTTGGTCCTTAAAACCCTATTGCTGTTAATTTAGTGGGAAGTGAGAAGTGGGGAGCCCCAGAAAACCTGGAAGTTTTGATTAGTCACTTTTTCCCCCAGTAAAGGCTGAGAAAGGGCTACGCAATTTTTGAAGTTTCTTTTGCTCAAGGGAAAGGAGAAATCTCATTCTGTCTCACTTTGTCGCCCATGGCATCACAGCTCACAGCAACCTCAAACCCTTGAGCTCAAGCAATTCTCTTGCCTCAGCCTCCTGAGTAGCTGGGACTATAGGTGCCCTCCACGATGCAGGGCTATATTTAGAGACAGGGTCTCACTCTTGCTCAGGCAGGTCTCATACCTGTGAGTTCGGGCAATTCACCTGCTTTGGCCTCCCAGAGTGCTAAGTTTACAGGCGTGAGCCTCCACGCCTGGCCCTAGAAAGCTACTTATTATAAACCACCTATTATTACAGGTATGATGACCCTTGCAAAAGAAATAGTTGCTTTTTCCTAGCATTATCTAAAATAAATAGGTAGCATCTCCATGTAACCAAATGCATATTTTTGTTAGTGTACTCTACATCAGAAACAAGTAACTGCCTTGCCCACAAGTAACTGCTTAACAGAGTAGCTGAACTGGGTTTGTTTCATTTCTGTCATTGATGAAAGGTAAAGCAGGTATAGAGGTGGTTTACTCAGTGACAATTAAAACCAATCATGGTGCTAGCCTTCATGGTGCTAACAGTAACAAAGCAACAATGACTATTTTAAAGAATACTTTTCTTCTTGTCCTTCTCAGTCAACTTTATTCAATTGAGTTCCACAATTCAGAAACAGTGCCAAGAAGGATAAGAAAATGGAGTGCCTCTACATTCTCATCCTGACTTGTGCACACATTTTACATCCACTTGGCTCAACATTTCTCAGAGCCCAGGACAGCTGACAGCATTTGGAAGTTAAAGGAGAAAAAAGAACACTCGCATCAATCATCTAGCTCACACTTGTAGACCAATGCCTCCTTCCAAAATTCATTATGTTGAAGCCCTAACCCTCAATGTGATTTGGAGGTGGGGCCTTTGGGAGGTAATAGGGTTAGATGAGGTCATAAAGCTGGGACCCCCATGATGGGACTAGCGACCTTATAAAGAAGGGAGACTAGAGCTCTTTCTACCTTGTGAGGATACAGCAAGAAGGTTGCCCTCCACAAACCAGGAAGTGGGCCCTCACCAGGAACCATATCTGTTGGCCCCGTGGTCTTAAGACTTTCCACCCTCTGACAATATGAGAAAAAATGTCTCTTGTTCAAGCTATCCAGTCTGTGATATTTTGTTATGGCAGCCTGAGCTAAGACAGTTCAGTAAAACTGAACTTAAGATCAGTGTAAAACGAGATGAAGTATAAAAATTACCTTTTTCTTAATGATCCAACAAAGGAAGGTCAGATGGGGTAGTCCAGACTGCTGTGATCCTGAAGATCCTTTCCATGTGTCTCCAAATTCCTTTCTTTTACTTTCTTTTCTTTTCTTTCTTTCTTTTTTTTTTTTAAAGATAGAGTCTCACTATGTTGCCCAGGCTTAAACTCCTGGGCTCAAGTAGTCATCATACCTCAGCCTCCCAGGTAGCTGGGACTATAGGTACCTACTGTGATTTTGATTCATTCTTTTTATTTTTTTGAGACAATCTCACTTTGTTGCCTCCGGTAGAGTGCTATGACATCACAGCTCACAGCAACCTCAAACTCTTGGGCTCAAGAAATTCTCCCTCAGCCTCTTAAGCAGCTGGGACTACAGGCGCCTGCCACAACACCCCACTATTTTTAGAGACAAGGTCTTGCTCTGGGTCAGGCTGGTCTCGAACTCATAAGATCAGGCAGTCCACCGCCTTGGTCTCCCAGAGTGCTAAGATTAAAGGCATGAACCTTCACAACTGCCATTCATTTTTAAAAAACTTATCAGACACCTACCAGATGTCAAGCACTAGAAACAGCGGGAACTACAGCAAAGTCTCTGCCGTATGGAATGGACATTCTATGGGGCAACAGGTATCAAATAATCACAACATAATTAAAAGAAGTGTGGCCGGGCACAGTGGCTCTTCCCTGTAATCCTAGCACTCTGGGAGGCCAAGGCAGGTGTAAAACTTGAGCTCAGCAGTTTGAGATCAGCCTGAGCAAGAGCAAGACCTCATCTCTACTTAAAATAAAAAGAATCAGCCAGACTTCATTGTGGGTGCCTGCTGTTCTAGCTACTTGCAAGGCTGAGTCAAGAGGATTGCTTGAGCCCAGGAGTTTGAGGTTGCTGCGAGCTAAGCTGATGTCGCAGAGCTCTAGCCTAGGCAACAGAGCAAAAAAAAAAAAAAAAAGAAAAAAAAGAGAAAAACAAACAAAAAACTTAAGTGTTATGAAAAACAGGAACATGAACAGCCTTAACAGGGGAACCTGACCTAGTTGTGCAAGTGTGAGCCAGCTTCCCTGAAGAAGACATTTAACCATAAAATTATTTTTGTTGCTACTTCATAACTGAATTTTGCTACTGTTATGAATCATAGTGTAAATATCTGATATGCAGGATGGTCTTAGGCGACCCCTGTGAAAGGGTGATTCAAACCCCCCCACACACAGACAGGTTGAGAACTGCTGCCATAGAAGTTCATAAATGATGTAGGGACAGGCAGTGTTCAGGGCAGAAGGACTCTGCCTGGGTAGAGACTAGAGGCAGAGATGAGCATCACACTCCTCAAGTAGCCAATGACTGGAGTACAGACAGTGAGCAAGGCAGTTTTAGAGATGAGCATAGCACAAGGTAGGTGAGGGATGATCACCCTGCACCTCATAGGCCATGCGAAGTGTTTGGTTTTTATAGTAGAGGAAAAGGAAAGGACATTTCGTTTTTTAAAATTACAAACAATACGGTTCAGTGCCCATAGCACAGTGGTAATGGTGCCAGCCACATACACCGAGGCTGGCAAGTTCGAATCCGGCCCTGGCCAGCTAAAACAACTGCAGCAAACAAAATAAATAAATAGCCCGGCATCTGTTTCCCAGCTACTTGGAAGGCTGAGGCAAGAGAATCACTTAAGCTCAAGAGTTTCAGGTTGCTGTGAGCTGTAATGCACTCTGAGGGTGACATAGTGAGACTCTGTCTCAAAAAAAAAAAAAAAAAAAAAAAAAAAAATTACTAACAATATGAAGAAAGGGAAGAATTTAGGTAAATCCTATTTTCCTCCAAATTTTTACATCAAAATCAGATATGCTCATTTGGGGTGGAGTGGGGGGGAAGTCCCCTAGTTGGGAACATAAATGGGTTCAGATGAGAGCCAGCCTCTTGGAGACTGAGAGTATTCCACAGTTGACATTTCATGACTACATGCCCCATTTAAGTTCAGGATTTACGTTTTCTCTGTATAAGATTTCTGTTCCAAACTGGACCAGAAACATCATATGGCAACTGCTCCTTATCTTGCCATCACTTACCAAGCAACCTCAACCGTCTCTAGAGGCAAGGAGCAACCTAACAGTTGACAGGAACACTCACAGTGCAGCTCACATAGCTTTGTGGTCCTAGCCAATCAGCTCCAACATAAAGGAGCAGCTAGAAAGACAAAAGTAGACATTAAAAAACAGAGCAAACACCCTGAAAAACTGAAAAGTGCAAACATCCAGACCATTTAACTCTGGTCAGAAGGGACACAACAATGGATATTACTGATAAGCTGAATTTACCAGAGAAAGTTGATAGGGTTTATTACATTTGAGGAAAAACTTTAAAAGCAATGCTTTGCAGTTAAACTATCTGGAAAGTAAACCTTAAGTGGAAACCCTTGTGACTAAACAAGATGCACAAATGAGAGACTACTGCAAAGTCCTCAACCTAACCTTTCATGCAGAGTTGCTGAAAGTTAAGGTAGTGTGCTAAATGTCCCTCAATAAAGGACTAATAGATCAATCTACTACAAAAAAGGCCAGTGCTAATAGGTCCAAACTACCCAGCCACAAAAGCAGACAAAATAGGATGGGTTTACAAAACAAACTTTATTCCAAACCATTACCCCAAAAAGTAGTTAACTCTGAAACATTTAACAGATTTAATTCATATAGACACAACTCAAAATTATCAAACAAAAATAGCTTTTGTGTGCTAAACCACTTTTAAAAATGAAACTTTTAAGAGGAAACATGTACAGACTCCCACATAATTTGGAAGCCATTAGGCAACAAATATTTGTATTAAGCAAAAAGCACT